>SJYX01017001.1:152352-198532 GCA_006410675.1 Oreotragus oreotragus
AGCCCCCTCCCACCTCCCTCCCCTCCCCCACACGGTTGATACAGAGCCCCTGTTTGACTTTCGAGAGCCATATAGTGAAGTCCCATTGGCTACCTATTTCACATGTGGTAATGTAAGTTTCCATGTTACTCTTTCCATACATCTCACCCTCTCCTCCCCTCTCCTCATGTCCATAAGTCTATTCTCTATGTCTGTTTCTCCACTGTTGCCCTGTAAGTAAATTCTTCAGTACCATTTTTCTAGATTCCATATATATGTGCTAGAATACGATATTTATTTTTCTCTCTCTGATTCACTTCACTCTGTATAATAGATTCTAGGTTCATCCACCTCATTAGAACTGACTCAAATGTGTTCCTTTTTGTAGCTGAGTAATATATTCCATTGTGCATATATACCACACTTCTTTATCCATTCATCTGTTGATGGACAGCTAGGTTGCTTCAATCTTCTAGCTATTGTAAATAGTGCTGCAATGAACAATGGGGTACATGTGTCTCTTTCAGTTTTGGTTTTCCCAGTTTATATGCCTAGGAGGGAGATTGCTGGGTCATATGTTGGTTTTCGGTGTTGGCCATCTGGTGATGTCCATGTGTAGAGTCTTCTCTTGTGTTGTTGGAAGAGGGTGTTTGCTATGACCAGTGCGTTTTCTTGGCAAAACTCTATAAGTCTTTGCCCTGCTTCATTCCGCATTCCAAGGCCAAATTTGCCTGTTACTCCAAGTGTTTCTTGACTTCCTACTTTTGCATTCCAGTCCCCTATAATGAAAAGAAGATCTATACAGTCAACAAAAACAAGACCAGGAGCTGACTGTGGGTCAGATCATGAACTCCTTATTACCAAATTCAGACTTAAATTGAAGAAAGTAGGGAAAACCGCTAGACCATTCAGGTATGACCCAAGTCAAATCCCTTATGATTATACAGTGGAAGTGAGAAATAGATTTAAGGGCCTAGATCTGATAGATAGAGTGCCTGATGAACTATGGAATGAGGTTTGTGACACTGTACAGAAGACAGGGATCAAGACATCCCCATGGAAAAGAAATGCAAAAAAGCAAAATGGCTGTCTGGAGAAGCCTTACAAATAGCACTGAAAAGAAGAGAGGCGAAAAGCAAAGGAGAAAAGAAAAGATATAAGCATCTGAATGCAGAGTTCCAAAGAATAGCAAGAAGAGATAAGAAAGCCTTCTTCAGCAATCAATGCAAAGAGATAGAGGAAAACAACAGAATGGGAAAGACTAGAGATCTCTTCAAGAGAATTGGAGATACCAAGGGAACATTTCATGCAAAGATGGGCTCGATAAAGGATAGAAATGGTATGGACCTAACAGAAGCAGAAGATATTAAGAAGAGGTGGCAAGAATACACAGAAGAACTGTACAGAAAAGATCTTCACGACCCAGATAATCATGAGGATGTGATCACTAATCTAGAGCCAGACATCTTGGAATGTGAAGTCAAGTGGGCCTTAGAAAGCATCACTAAGAACAAAGCTAGTGGAGGTGATGGAATTCCAGTTGAGCTGTTTCAAATCCTGGAAGATGATGCTGTGAAAGTGCTGCACTCAATATGCCAGCAAATTTGGAAAACTCAGCAGTGGCCACAGGACTGGAAAAGGTCAGTTTTCATTCCAATTCCAAAGAAAGGCAATGCCAAAGAATGCTCAAACTACCGCACAATTGCACTCATCTCACACGCTAGTAAAGTAATGCTCAAAATTCTCCAAGCCAGGCTTCAGCAATATGTGAACCGTGAACTCCCTGATGTTCAAGCTGGTTTTAGAACAGGCAGAGGAACCAGAGATCAAATTGCCAACATCCGCTGGATCATGGAAAAAGCAAGAGAGTTCCAGAAAAACATCTATTTCTGCTTTATTGACTATGCCAAAGCCTTTGACTGTGTGGATCACAATAAACTGTGGAAAATTCTGAAAGAGATGGGAATACCAGACCACCTAACCTGCCTCTTGAGAAATCTGTATGCAGGTCAGGAAGCAACAGTTAGAACTGGACATGGAACAACAGACTGGTTCCAAATAGGAAAAGGAGTACGTCAAGGCTGTATATTGTCTCCCTGCTTATTTAACTTATATGCAGAGTACATCATGAGAAACGCTGGACTGGAAGAAACACAAGCTGGAATCAAGATTGCCGGGAGAAATATCAATAACCTCAGATATGCTGATGACACCACCCTTATGGCAGAAAGTGAGGAGGAGCTAAAAAGCCTCTTGATGAAAGTGAAGGAGGAGAGCGAAAAAGTTGGCTTAAAGCTCAACATTCAGAAAACGAAGATCATGGCATCCGGTCCCATCACTTCATGGGAAATAGATGGGGAAACAGTGGAAACAGTGTCAGACTTTATTTTTTGGGGCTCCAAAATCACTGCAGATGGTGACTGCAGCCATGAAATTAGAAGACGCTTACTCCTTGGAAGAAAAGTTATGACCAACCTAGATAGTATATTCAAAAGCAGATACATTACTTTGCAGACTAAGGTCCATCTAGTCAAGGCTATGGTTTTTCCAGTAGTCATGTATGGATGTGAGAGTTGGACTGTGAAGAAGGCTGAGTGCTGAAGAATTGATGCATTTGAACTGTGGTGTTGGAGAAGACTCTTGCGAGTCCCTTGGACTGCAAGGAGATCCAACCAGTCCATTCTGAAGATCAACCCTGGGATTTCTTTGGAAGGAATGATGCTAAAGCTGAAACTTTGGCCACCTCATGAGAAGAGTTGACTCATTGGAAAAGACTCTGATGCTGGGAGGAATTGGGGGCAGGAGGAGAAGGGGACCACAGAGGATGAGATGGCTGAATGGCATCATTGACTTGATGGACATGAGTCTGAGTGAACTCCAGGAGTAGGTGATGGACAGGGAGGCCTGGCGTGCTGCGATTCATGGGGTCGCAAAGAGTCGGACACGACTGAGTGACTGAACTGATGTTGGTTTTATTCCTAATGTTTTAAGGAATCTCCATACCATCTTCCATAGTGACTACATCAATTTACATTCCCACCAACAGTGCAAGAGTTTTCCCTTTCTCCACACCCTTTCTAGCATTTTTTTTTTTTTTACTTTACAATATTGTATTGGTTTGCCATACACAACATGAATATGCCATGGTTGTACACGTGTTCCCCATCCTGAACCCCCCTCCTCCCTCCTTCCCAATACCATCCCTCTGGGTCAGCCCAGTGCACCAGCCCCATGCATCGAATCTGGACTGGTGATTCGTTTCACATATGATATTATACATGTTTCAATCCCATTCTCCCAAATCATACCACCCTCTCCCTCTCCCACAGAGTCCAAAAAGAATGTTCTATACATCAGCGTCTCTTTTGCTATCTCACATACAGAGTTATTGTTAACCATCTTTCTAAATTCCATATATATGTGTTAGTATACTGTATTGGTGTTTTTCTTTCTGGCTTACTTCACTCTGTATAATAGGCTCCAGTTTCATCCACCTCATTAGAACTGATTCAAATGTATTCTTTTTAATGGCTGAGTAATACTCCATTGTGTATATGTACCACAGCTTTCTTATCCATCCATCTGCTGATAGACGTCTAGGTTGCTTCCATGTCCTGGCTATTATAAACAGTGCTGCAGTGAACATTGGGGTACACATGTCTCTTTCAATTCTGGTTTCCTCGGTGTGTATGCCCAGCAGTGGGATTGCTGGGTCATAAGGCAGTTCTATTTGCAATTTTTTAAGGAATCTCCACACTATTCTCCATGGTGGGTGTACTAGTTTGCATTTTCACCAACAGTGTAAGAAGGTTCCCTTTTCTCCACACCCTCTCCAGCATTTATCAGCATTTATTGTTTGTAGACTTTTTGATGAGGGCCATTCTGACTGGTGTGAGGTGATATCTCATTGTAGTTTTGATTTGCATTTCTGGCCTGGTACGCTGCGATTCATGGGGTCGCAAAGAGTCAGACACGACTGAGCAACTGAACTGAACTGAATAATGAGTGATGTTGAGCATGTTTTCATGTGTTTGTTGGCCTTCTGTATGTCTTCTTTGGAAAAATGTCTGTTTAGGTGTTTTTTGCACTTTTTGATTGGGTTGTCTTTTCACCTTGCTTATAGTTTCCTTTGCTGTGCAAAAGCTTTTAAGTTTAATCAGGTCCCACTTGTTTAATTTCGTTTTTATTTCCCTTCCTGTAGGAGATGGGTCAGAGAAGGAAATGCAACCCACTCCAGGGTTCTTGCCTGGAAAATCCCTGGGATGGCAGAGCTGCCATCTATGGGGTCACACAGAGTCGGACATGACTGAGTGACTTAGCAGCAGCAGGAAATGGGTCATAGAGGATCTTGCTTTGGTTTAGATCATCACGTGTTCTACCTATGTTTTCCTGTAAGAGTTTTAGTTTCTGGTCTTACATTTAGGTCTTTAATCCATTTTGAGTTTTTCTTTGTGTATGGTGTTAGGACATGTTCTAATTTCATTCTTTTACATGTAGCTGTCCAGTTTTCCCAGCACCATTTGTTGAAGAGGCTGTCTTTGCCCCCATTGTATATTCTTACCTCCTTTGCCAAAAATAAGGTACCCATAGGTGCATGGGTTTATTTCTGGGCTTTCTATCTTTTTCCATTTGTCTATATTTCTGTTTTTGTGCCAGTACCATACTGTCTTGATGACTGTAGCTTTGTAGTATAGTCTGAAGTCAGGAAGGTTGATTCCTCCAGCTCCATTCTTTTTTCTCAAGACTGCTTTGGCTATTCAGGATCTTTTGTGTTTATGAACTCTGAAATTTTTTCTAGTTATGTGAAAAATGTCATTGGTAATTTGATAGGGATCGCATTGAATCTGTAGATTGCATTTGGTAACATAGTCATTATCACAATATTGATTCCTCCTACCCAGGAACATGGAATATCTCTCCATCTGTTTATGTGGTCTTTGATTTCTTTCATTAGTGTCCTATAATTTTCTGTGTGCAGTTCTTTTGTCTCCTTAGGTAAGTTTATTCCTAGATATTTCTTTTTGTTGCAATGATGAATGGGATTGATTCCTTAATTTCTCTTTCTGACTTTTCATTTTTAGTATAGAGAAATGCAAGTGATTTCTGTGTATTGATTTTGTATCCTGCAACTTTGCTAAATTCACAGATTAGCTCTAGTAATTTTCTTATACTAGGGTTTCCATGACAGTATCATGTCATCTGCAAACAGTGAGAGCTTCACTTCTTTCCTGATCTGGATTCCTTTTATTTCTTTTTCTTCTCTGATAGCTGTAGCTAGGACTTCCAGAACTATGTTGAATAGTGGTGAAAGTGGACACCCTTGTCTTGTTCCTGATCTTAGGGGGAATGCTTTCAATTTTTCACCATTCAGAATAATGTTTGCTATAGGCTTATCATATATGGTCTTTACTATTAGGTTCCTTCTATGCCCATTTTTTGAAGAGTTTTAATCATAAATGGGTACTGAATTTTGTCAAAGGCTTTTTCTGCATCCATTGAGATGATCATATGATTTTTATCTTTCAATTTGTTAATATGGTGTATCACATTGATTGATTTGCCTATATTGAAGAATCCTTGCATTCTAGGAATAAACCCAACTTGATCATGGTGTATAAACTTTTTGATGTGTTGCTGAATTCTGTTTGCTAAAATTTTGTTGTGGATTTTTACATCTATGTTCATCAGTGATATTAACCTACAGTTTTCTTTTTTTGTGTTGTGTTTGTCTGGTTTTGGTATCAGGGTGATGGTGGCTTCGTACATTGAGTTTGGAAGTGTTCATTCCTGTGCAGTTTTTTTAAAGAGTTTTAGAAACATAGGCATTAGCTCTTCTCCAAATGTTTGATAGAATTCTCCTGTGAAGCCATCTGGTCCTGGGCTTTTGTTTTGGGGGAGATTTTTTATCACAGTTTCAGTTTCATTGCTTATAATTCAATGCTTGGGTTGTTCATAATTTCTATTTCTTCCTGGTTCACTCTTGAAAGATAAGAATCTGTCCATTTCTTCCAGGTTATCCATTTTATTGCCATATAGCTGTTTATAATAGTCTCTTACTATCCTTTGTATTTTTGCATTGTGTTACAACTTCTCCTTTTTCATTTCTATTTTGTTGATTTGATTCTTCTCTCTTTTATTCTTGATGAGTCTGGCTAAAGGTTTGTCAATTTTGTTTATCTTCTCAAAGAACCTGCTTTTAGTTTTATTAGTCTTTACTATTGCTTCTTTATTTCTGCTCAGATGATTTCTGCTCTGTATGATTTCTTTCCTTCTACAAATTTTGGGGTTCTTTTGTTCTTCTTTTTCCAGTTGTTTTAGGTGTAAAGTTAGGCTGTCTATCGATTTTTTTTCTTGTTTCTTGAGGTAGGATTGTATTGCTATAAACTTCCCTCTTAGGACTACTTTTGCTGCATCCCACAGGTTTTGAGTTGTTCTGTTTTTATTGTCATTTGTTTCTAGACATTTTTTGACTTCCCTTTTTGATTTCTTTAGTAACCTGTTGGTTATTTAGAAACCTGTAATTTAATCTCTATATGTCTGTGTTTCTTACAGTATTTTTCTTGTAATTGATATCTAGTGCGATAACGCTGTAGTTGGAGAAGAAGCTTGATATGATTTCAATTTTTTTTAAATTTACTGAGGTTTGATATCTGACCCAAGATGTAGTCTATCTTGGAGAATGTTCCATATGCACTTGAGAAGAAGGTGTATTCTGCATTTGGATGGACTGTCCTGAAGATATCAATGAGATCCAGCTCATCTAATGTATCATTTAAGACTTATGTTTCTTTAATTTACTTTTTTGATGGTTTGTCCACTGGTGTGAATGGAGTGTTAAAGTCTCCTACTATTATTGTCTTACTGTCAATTTCTCCTTTTATGTCTGCTAGTGTTTGTCTTATTATTGAGGTGCTCCTGTGTTGGGTGCATAGATATTTACAATTGTTATGTCTTCCTCTTGGATTGATCCTTTGATCATTATGTAGTGTCCTTCCTTATCTCTAGTAATCTTCTTTATTTTAAGGTCTATTTGTCTGATATGAGGATTGCTACTCCAGCTTTTTTTTGCTTTCCATTTGACTGGAATATATTTTTCCATCTTGTCACTTTCAATATATATGTATCTTGAGGTCTGAAGTGGCTTTCTTGTAGACAGCATATATATGGATCTTGTTTTTTTATCCATTCAGCCAGTCTGTGTCTTTTGATTGGAGCATTTAGTCCATTTACATTTAAAGTAATTATTGATATATATGTTCCCATTGCAATTTTCTAATTGTTTGGGGTTGATTTTGTAGATTTTTTTTCTTATATGTCTTGAGTACGTAAGTCCGTTTAACATTTTGTTGTAAAGCTGGTTTGGTGGTAATGAATTCTCTTAACCTTTGCTTGTCATCTGCTGCTGCTGCTGCTAAGTCACTTCAGTCATGTCCAACTCTGTGTGACCCCATGGACAGTAGCCCACCAGGCTCCTCTGTCCCTGGGATTCTCCAGGCAAGAACACTGGAGTGGATTTCCATTTCCTTCTCTAATGCATGAAAGTGAAAAGTGAAAGTGAAGGCGCTCAGTCATGTCTGACTCTTGAGACCCCGTGGACTGTAGCCTTCCAGGCTCCTCCATCCATGGGATTTTCCAGGCAAGAGTACTGGAGTGGGTTGCCATTGCCTTCTCCTTGTCTGAAAAGCTTTTTATTTCTCCATCAATTTTGAATGAGATCCTTCCTGNTGAAAAGTGAAAGTGAAGGCGCTCAGTCATGTCTGACTCTTGAGACCCCGTGGACTGTAGCCTTCCAGGCTCCTCCATCCATGGGATTTTCCAGGCAAGAGTACTGGAGTGGGTTGCCATTGCCTTCTCCTTGTCTGAAAAGCTTTTTATTTCTCCATCAATTTTGAATGAGATCCTTCCTGGGTCCAGTAATCTTGGTTATAGATTTTTCCCTTTCAGCACTTTAATATATCCTGCCATTCCCTTCTGGCCTGCAGAGTTTCTGCTGAAAGATCGACTGTTAAGCATATGGGATTCCCCTTGTATGTTACTTGTTGCTTCTCCCTTGCTGCTTTTAATATTCTTTGTGTTTAGTCTTTGTTTGATTAGTCTTGGCATGTTTCTCCTTGGGATTATCCTGTATGGGACTCTTTGTGCCTCTTGGACTTGATTGACTATTTCCTTTTCCATAGTGGGGAAAATTTCAACTATAATTTCTTCAAAAATTTTCTCATACCCTTTCTTTTTCTCTTCTTCTTCTGGGACCCCTATAATGCAAATGTTGATGCATTTGATATGGTCCCAGAGTTCTCTGAGACTGTCCTCAGTTCTTTTCATTCTTTTCATTTTATTCTGTTATTCAGAAAGTATTTTCACCATTTTATCTTCCAGCTCACTGATTCGTTCTTCTGCTTCAGTTATTCTGCTATTGATTCCTTCTGGATTCACTTTCACTTTTTGCTTTCATGCCTTGGAGAAGGAAATGGCAACCCACTCCAGTGTTCCTGCCTAGAGAATCTCAGGGACGGCAGAGCCTGGTGGGCTGCTGTCTATGGGGTCGCACAGAGTCGGACACGACTGAAGCAACTTAGCAGGAGCAGCAGCAGCAGAGTATTTTTAATTCCAGTAATTCTGTTGTTTGTCTCTGTGTGCTTATTCTTTAATTCTACTAGGTCTTTGTTAATTGATTCTTACATCTCCATTTTGTTTTCAAGGTTTTTTATCATCTTTACTATCATTATTCTGAATTCTTTTTCAGGTAATTTTCCTATTTCCTCTTCATTTATTTGAACTTCTGTGTTTCTAGTTTGTTCCTTCATTTGTGCAATATCTCTCTGCCTTTTCTTTTTTTTTCCTAATTATTGTGTTTGAGGTCTCCTTTCCCAGGCTTCAGGGAAAGTTGAATTGTTTCCTTTGAAGAAGGTTGAATTCTTTCTTCCTTTTGGTTTCCTTCCCCCTAAGGTTGGTCCAGTGGTTTGTGTGAACTTCGTATAGAGTTAAATTTTTGCTGAGTTTTTGTTTCTTTGTTTTTCCTCTGATGGGCAAGGTTGAGTGAGATGGTACTCCTGTCTGCTGATGATTGGGTTTGTATTTTTATTTTTTTTGTTCGTTAGATGAGGCATTCTACACAGGATGCTACTGGCGATTGGGTGATGCAGGGTCTTATACTCAGGTGGTTTCCTTTGTGTGATTTTTTTTTCCTAATTATTGTGTTTGAGGTCTCCTTTCCCAGGCTTCAGGGAAAGTTGAATTCTTTCCTTTGAAGAAGGTTGAATTCTTTCTTCCTTTTGGTTTCCTTCCCCCTAAGGTTGGTCCAGTGGTTTGTGTGAACTTCGTATAGAGTTAAATTTTTGCTGAGTTTTTGTTTCTTTGTTTTTCCTCTGATGGGCAAGGTTGAGTGAGATGGTACTCCTGTCTGCTGATGATTGGGTTTGTATTTTTATTTTTTTTGTTCGTTAGATGAGGCATTCTACACAGGATGCTACTGGCGATTGGGTGATGCAGGGTCTTGTACTCAGGTGGTTTCCTTTGTGTGTTCTCACTATTTGATACTCCCTAGGGTTAGTTCTCTGATAGTCTAGGGTCTTGGAGTCAGTGCTCCCACTCCAAAGGCTCAAGGTTTAATCTCTGATCAGGAACGAAGATTCCACAAGTGGTTTATTATGGCATTAAGGGAGAGTAAAGTAAATATCCAAAAACGAGAAACTAAAGATGAACCCCAGACAAGTGGCAATTACAAAATCAGGCAAATGATAAGTAAAATAATGAAATATACACATATACGTATATATCCACGAGCAAAGTGAAAACAGTCCCCCCAAAAATAAAGTACAGTAGGTTGATCTGGTGAACAAAGGAAATCAAAAATTATATTTACCAGTTAAGAACAAAAGTAACTTAAGCACAAACTGGAAAACAAAACTAAAGAAAAGTGCCAAGTGGGGAATAAAGCAATGAAAACAAAACAAACAAATACGTTGAGAGGAAAAGAGAAAAAGAAAAGAAAGAATAGATATGCAAAGTTAGAGGTAGATAAAGAAGATTTATATACGTTAAAGATTAACTGCAAGGTGAAAAGAACAGTAGGAAAAGAAAACAAAAGAATAAGTGTAGAAAAAATAATAATAGGTTTAAAAAGTTAAAAACTGAAATTAAAAAAAGAGGAGAAAAAGGAAAACTCCACAGAACTACAAAATCCCAACATCGAGGCAGAGGTTTATGACAAGAATAAAAAATGTGACTGAGGAAAAAGAAAAAAAAAGAGAGAGAGAGAAAGAGAAAAAAATCCAAAGAATCTACAGAACAAGTCAAAAAGTAAGAATAATAAGTGTTTTTCTTGAGTCTCTGCTGTCAGTATCCTTTTGCATGCTGGGAATCACAGTCCACCTTACCTCTCCAGGATGCCCTCCAACACTGTACTGACCTCTGGACCTGCTGTGGGGGCTGCTCAGATTCTAATCTGGTCCTACTCCTGTGTGTTCTTGCCCCCAGTGTCCACAGCTATCAGAGCTAGTGTGTTTTCTTTTGTGGAAGCTCTCAATGTCTTTTTATATATTCCATAGAAATGGAGTCTGCTTAATTGATCATGTGGATTTAATCTGCAGCTTGTATAACTAGTGGGAAGGTTTTGCGTCTTCTTCCTTAGCCACACCGACCCTAGGTTTCAACTGTGGTTTTATTTCCTCCTCTACCTAGGGGTCGTCTGTTGGGATTTAGCTCCTGAGGCTGCCCTGGAGGGTTTGGGTTTGCCCCTGTGAGGGCCAGATGTAGAGGTGGTGCAGCTGCTTGGGTCACAGGGGTTCTGGCAGCGCCAAGAGTTGTTTAGGATATATACACCCTTACCAGTTCTTGGGTATGTACAGTTTCATTGGGTAATGTCATAGTACTCAACTGTGAGTTGTGGTAGTGAGAGTTCTTGACATTACTGATCTTCCCAACAGTTGTCGGATCTAAATTTTACCTATGTGTTGGGTATGAAATGGTATTCTGTTATAATTTTATTTCACATATTTGAATACTACTGAAGTTAAGTATTTCTTTGTACCTTTATTATAATTAGCTTTCATTTATGTTTTGATATCTACATATTCATACTTTATTTTTCTATTGGATTATTTGGATTTATTGATTTGTGTTTTCCAGTTTGGAAGTCTCATTTAAGAAATCCTTTCCTACCCTAAAGTAACAAATATATGCTCACACATATGCTTCTAAATATAAGCTTTCACATTTGGCTTTCAAATTAAAATCCTTAAGCCATCCAGAGTTATTTTGGGGGCATGGTGTGAGTTAGGAATTAATTTCTTTTTTTGTTTGCTTGTTTTGTGTTTCTCTTTATGGATAGTCAATTTTCTTAGTACAAGTTATTCAATATCACTCTTTCACCCACTTATCATACCTGATTGGTGTATTTGTCTATCCTTAAACCAGTATAATACTATATGAATTATTATAACTTTTTAGTAAAGTCTTGATAATCTTGTAGGATAAGTTCCTAAGTCTGTTTCTTCTTTAAAATTGATTTAGCTATCCAAATGAGATTTTTATAAATTATAAAATCATGTTGTCATATTCTAAGAAAAATCCTTTTAAGTTATGATTCAAATTGCATTGACTCTTTATATTAAAGTTTGGGATAACTGAATCTTCCTACATATGAATATGTTTCTCAACTTACATATTAAAAATATAATTTAGTAAAGTTTAAAATTTTATTTATCTGCATTTGGAAATATTTGTATTGTTTCTTCATAAATATTTTGCGTTTCTATTCTTTTTCCAAGTTGTACCTTTTTTAGTCCATATTCTGACTCTGGTAAAAGTTAAGAATGTCATTGATTTTTACACACTGATCTTTTATCTATTAACTTTGCTAAACTCCCTTTTGAGTCTACTAATCAGTCTGTTTGGTTTTCTCAGTAAACAGTTTTGCCATCTAGCCTTAAATTCACTTTTCTTTTTCAGTCCTTATACATTTTATTTCTTTTTCTCTCTCTTCTGTTGTGTTCATGTGAGGTTGTGATCCCTTTCATTCTTCTTATTATTATTGTTTTGTATTCCCTTTTTTCTTGATTATTCTTATTAGATGTTAATCAGCCTTACTGTACTTTTCCAAAAAATCTATTCTTTTCAAATATCTATTAGCTGTGTTGATCTTCTTTAGTCTGTCTTCTCTACTTCATTAATTTATGCCCTTATATTTATTCTCTTCTTTATTCTTTTTTGGTGTTAGCTTTGTTGTTATTTCATAAGTTGAATACTTGGCTCATTAATTTTCAGCCTTTCTTATTTTCTAATGTAAGCATTTAAGACTATAAATTTATTTTTAAGTTCTGCTATAATAACATCCTTCAAATTGTTTTTAAATGTTATTTTCATATTACTCACTTTTGATAATTTTTTTATCTTCCATTGTGATTCATTTAAAAATTTTCTCATCACAAAAGGTGTTTAAAGTTGATTTGCCCTGAAAATCTTTTGCATTCAAAGAAAGCTATCTTTCTAATCACTCATCAAGGATAACCTTGTAGGAAATTAATTTCCTTTGTCCTTAAAGATCTCTGGTCTTCTCCCTCAGGGCTTCCTGGGTCATGCTAGTGGTAAAGGACCTACCTGCCAGTGCAGGAGATGTAAGAGACATGGGTTCAATCCCTGGGTTGGGAAGATCCGTAGAGAAGAGGATGGCAATGGACTCCGGTATTCTTGCGTGGAGAATCCTATGGATAGAGGAGCCTGGTAGCTACTGTCCATGGAGTCATAAACAGTTGGACATGACTGAAGCAACTCAGCACGCATGCATGCACTTCAGTGCTGCTTTCCTTGGCTTTTTCTGTCACTCATTGACTGGATGAAATTAACACACCACTCCTGGCTTCTCCAGTCCCCATCTCATTCTTGAGAGCATCTGTCACCAAACGTCTTGAGGTCCTCACGCAGCCTCTGAACTTTCCTCCACTGGCCAGTATCCCCATCACAGTCAAAGGTGACAGGCCAGAGCCCTGCCTAAAAATCCTTGGGCCTAATCCTGATGAGTTTCAGCCTTAATGGATTGTACCTCCAGTCATTTTATGTTTTGAAAATTTTTTCATCCAGTTGTGATTTTGTCCATTCTCCTATCATGGGTCCCTGCCTTGGGTCCTAATTAGCTCAGCCTAGCTTCCACCATGCTAGTTTCATAGATTGTTTGAAGTGCCCACTCACCCCTTTGCCTCCCCACTTCTCTACCTCCGTTTCATCCCTCCACACACATATACTTTCAGTTTAGCTGATTTTCCATGGCAGCTCACTGGCCACATGCTTTCTGTGTCTCCATCTTTAGCCTTGATCCTAGGTTTCCACACTTTGTTCCTTGTGGCTCTCCATACCCACAATCCTTTATTCTTTGCCTTCATTTCTATTTCTTTACTGTAAATGGAAACTAAATGCTATAATATTTTTTAACTTTATTTTTAATCGGAGGATAATTACTTTACAATATTGTGTTGGTTTCTGCCACAGTAACATGAATCAGCCATAGGTATGCATGTGTTCCCTCCCTCCACCCTCCCACCCCATCCCAACCCTCTGGAGCACCAGATTTGGTCTCCCTGCATCATATAGTGAGACTGACTTTCTTACATGTTAATTTAGTGTGTATCTCCTCCTCAGGGTTCTATGTTCCCCAGGGTAGAGAATGTTCTTGTTTTTTCCATTCGCAGAACCAACTATCAGGTTGTTCAGAGTAACACTTTAAAAAGTGCTTCTTGACTAAGGAAGGTCTTTAATCAAGAGGCCACTCAGAATGCAACAGTACAGGAGAAAGGGCAGAGAAACTTTGATCAGGAAAACAGAGTTAAAACTCTGGCTCTGGCGTTTGATTATTTGATCTTAGGCAAGTTACTTTGATTTCTTGCCCTTAGTTCTCTTAATAGAAATAGGAATCAAGTCATCTAATTCATGTAACTTCAGTGTTTGATACAACATATACTTTACATGAATTATTATATTCTTCATCTATTATTCCTTTTTTTTAACTACAGGTCCGTAAGTCTCTCCATCCTTCCCTCTGAATTCTATACACCTCTGTCCTTTCTCTTAGACTCACTTCTTCACCGTTTCCTCTTATAACCTCGTTGTACGTATGTGCCGTAAGTCCTTCGACTTTTGAGAAATAGCAGCTGTTTCTGTTGTGCGGGACTGTGCTATTATCAGCTTGGTTAGGTGAGAAGCTAGATCTCTTCTGTCTTGGCAGCTGGTTAGAGCTGGTCAAAGCAGAAACCTGGATGAGAATTGGGAGGCAGATTGAAGCCGCAGTTATTATTCTCAATAAGTTTTTTCACGTCAGAAACTGTTTTGGAAGAATGCAGTGAAGCCCAGCAGTCCTAGCCCGTCTCCAGTCTACTTTGCTCCACATGCAGTCATTTCCTGCCCATGCTGGGCAGGCTGCCGAACAGAACGGCCCCAGATGCTCCATACAGAGGTGATGATGCTCCCCTTTCTCAGTGTCTCTTCAGCAACAGCATGTGCTCAACTTCTTGGGTTTCCCTGCAAGCTCCAGATTGTTCACACGCCAATGTCTAGGTGAACTGATTAGGGAGGGACTCAGTGTCTAATATCCCAACTGCCCCTTTCCAGATGTTCCCCTCATATTTTAACAAAGTCTAGATGTACATGCACTATCTCCAGCTTATCTTGTGTGTGTGTGAAAGACAGAGACAGAGAAAGACAGAGAGAGAGAGAGAGACCTGGCATAGAATAGGTACCCAGTAAATGCTTGTTAAATTAATAAGTGAATGTGAATATATATACTTATTTAATTCCCCTATAAGATTGTTTGACCCCTAAGATTGAGGACTACGTCTAACATCTCTTTAAATATCTTTTACAGTTCTAAACTAGTATTTGTTAATTTTCAAAATAGCTATGGAAGAATCAGAAACAATGATGAATCCTGATAAAGAGATAGAAGGGACAGTTTGTAGACTTTTACGCCACATAGTTGAGTTCCAAGGGAATACAGCTAAATACTATAAATTAAAATAAAAGCACAGGGTGACTCAGACCTTACAAAGCTAATGTGGGATATGATTAAGCAAAACAACAATTATTATGAAAGATTCTCCTTTACATGCTTTTTTCAAATAATCTAGAAATAAATTGTATGTGTGTTTCATATATAGATAGATTTCATGTCTTAATAGTCAAATCATGTCCCCTTTTTCTTATATCTTTCTACTTCCAGTGAATAACCAAGAAGAATGAAATCTGTAATAGGAAAATGTGGTACGTTGATTGAATATTATACATGTTATAAATCTTTTGAAAATTCTACTCTAAGACTTCACTGTAGTCTTTCCTTTCCCTATTTTTTTCTTAACTGTAATCATACCCACCCAAACGTTTGATCCCTGAACAAGTGTGATATGTTCAAGAGGTATACTTCATTAAGTGAGGATTTAACAGGAGCAATGGTGTGTAATTTTTCTTTTTGAACTACATAGAAAAGAGAAAGCCAAAACCTATGGTAATGTGACATTTAAGTTGCAAATTCAAACCAAAAAAAAAAGAAAATGCAAAAGTTATGGTTGTCATAGCAATTCTAGCTAAACCTCAGTATGCAAGTGTATTTCCCGAAACTCATTTACACTATAGAATCTTTTATGTTACATATTGCAGCATATATTTTTATGTTACATATTGTAGCATATATTTTTATGTTACATGGTTCACAATTCCTACTAGCATATGCATTTATATGAACACAAAACAAGCTCTTTTTTGTTTATGTGTTTTGCTATGGTGGTTCACATAATAAAAGCTGAATCTAAAAACTGCTCCTAAAGTCATGCTAAAATTTTAAAGTCTGGGTAGAGTTTGTTTGCTCTGTCTTCCTTTCTCATCACCAGAACCTGGTGTTCGAAGTAATGCCTTCAACAACATATGAGATGATCTCATTTGGCTTCATCAGTATTCACATCAAAGTCCCCTTGACTTGAAAATGGCACATTAAAAATTGTACAGAAGGCTGGATTCTTTAGTCCCAGTAGACTTCTTCATTTCTATGTCCCACATTACACATTGCATGCCAGGTGCCATAAAGCTCTTTCAGCCTGGAAATCCTGATTTCTCCCAACTTAAAGACTTCTTTCTCAAAAAAAAAAAAGAACCCGTCACTTCTCCAACCACTGTTCCACTGTCCCCAAATGAGTACTTTTGAAATCCCATTTATTTTTGTAAGACAAGACAAAAATTGAAGGATCCCTCAGGCAACGAATAATAGCATGCATATCGTATCTTTTTTTTCCCCACTAAAAGTTGTGTTTTACTTAGGGCAAAACTTGATAGAAAAGCCAAGATTTTTATGAATAACTTGAAGGCAAATTATTATAGCTCATACTTTTAGAGCTTCAAACCATCTCATCCAAGAAAGTATATAAATATGCAATTTTGGGTATGTTGTATCAAACAAATTTAAAAAGGAAAGGATTTTTCAATTTCCCTGTTATTTTTAAGCATCATTCCAGTTAAACATTCCCCTTTTCTAAAGGAAGACAGCAGGGCTGGGTGCTCTTAGCTTAAACCAGATCCAGCCAGCCTGTGGTTGACCTTGGCATCCTGTTTGTTCATATCACTTTCCTTAGTTTGTTACAGTGTTGTTTACTCATCTCTCTCCAAGTAGAATTCAGGGTCCAGACCTTATCCTGTTCCTCTATTTTGCACACCATTACATTCCACCACTTCCCAAAGTGAAGCACTGTACACAGTACATGCAGATATGTGTCTGTGGAATGAGTTCATTAATGATTTATAGCCTACTAAGCCTCCATCTCACTGCCATGGATGCTATTATTAAATTCAGGGTAGGCACTCAGTAAATTTTTGGTGAAGAAAAGGGGAAGGAAAGAGGGAAAGAACGCCTCTGGCAGAACTCTGAGGCGAGCTGCAAAGTTCTTTTAAGACATCTAGGAGAGGAATATTGCTCCAAAGGAAATCACAGACATCAGCGACCACCAGCATGTTTGTTATTTTAAGAATGTAATATATTTGGCACTGGATTCTGAGTCTCTGTTGCCTTATACCAACATATTCACAGAAATGTCTAAATAAAATGTTTGCCTGTGGAGGGTTTTGCAAATCTCAACCCATATTTGGCTGTCAGAACCCACTCAGATATTGAGAAATGTCGTTCTCTTGCATCCAGGTGTTTGGCTGCATCAGAGCCATTCTGTTTTCATTTGCCCTGTGTTCTCACCTGGTAACACAGTCCACAGACTGAAAAAGCACACCAGGCAGAGATCGTAACGACTTACCATTGTTCAAAAGAGCCTTGGGCAAAAAGTCGCCATGGCATACATGCTCTGCAAGCATTTGAAAATCAGGAGATAAGGACATATTAGAAAAACAGTTTCACTTGGTATAGGACAGGGAGTCACAGTAGGACATGGAGATGGGGGTCGGGGGGTGAGTTTATTCTTCCTTTCAAAGACATCCATGTGTAGTTTTTGCTCCACTCCAAGTCGGTGATCAATCCATTGGATACTTCCAATATTCCTCTGTGGTTCTTTGTTCTTTATAAGTATTAACTCATTTGATTCATACAACATTATTACAACTATCCGCGATGCTATTATTTGCTTAGCCAATATCCATTTCCTCCCTTTCTTCCATGTAAATAATACCATAATTTTGTTGGGGGGACAGTGTGGCCCATTAAATTAGTAAAATCCCCAACCTTCCTTACGTGGTAAATATGATGCAGTTCTGCCCAATGAGATAGAATTTTGAAACAGACTTACATCATCAAATAATAAGATAGAACAAACCAAGGCAAGACTCTCTTGCTTTTTGTCTTTCTGTTTTGCCCTCTTTCACATTCTGCCTAAAACATGAGTATCTGTAGGTGTGGAAACCATCCTGAGATCTTGAGAATAAAAGTTATGTACTTGTTCCATACATTAAGGATGATGACAGAAAGCTAAGGAAAAAGTTTGATGGCCTCTTGGAGCAGTTGTTGCAGCCCTGGTCTGCCTACTCCTGACTTTTTGTTACCCTAGAAAAATAACTACTATTTGAATAAGCCACTGAACTCACACTTGTTTTGGGCAGCTGAATCTAGTCTCCACTAATAGAGGCAGGGACTATTTAAATCCCTAGGTTCCTAGTGAGGAAAGAAGGCACAAAGAGATTTAGTACCTTGGCCGTATCTGCCAGGCAGGAAGTGGAGGGACTCCGATAGGCGCCCAAGCCAGTGGCTCCTGGACCTCTGCTTCCAGCTTCCTGATCTGAATGTGCACCCTCTTTCCCTCCCTCTCTCTCTCAGTTTGGTTCCTACAGATCCTCAGGACCTTTGTACATTCTTCAAACCCTGGGCCAGTTGTTCTACTTCCCTGATTCCAACAAAGAAAAAGACAAAGTCAGGGTCTACGATAGGCTTCCCAGGTTTCAGGCTTAAAATAGAGCTAATTCTTCCAGAAAGAAATTACTCATATGTTTTCCCTCTGAGAAACACATGAAAGTTTTAAACACAATCCTAAACTAATAGGCTGCAAATCTGTCTTGCAGTGGGCTCATGAGGAATAAACTGCAAACTAATGAAAGCCTCTTTCATTCCATGGGTTAAATCACTGTCCATCATTAAGTCAGTAGTTCCAAGACAGCGCCTGGAGAGCTATGGCTTAGTCATCAATCTTCAGCCATCATGCTCTCAGTCTTTTCTCTCCTAGCAAAGTTTCAGTGGATGTGCATAGGCTTCGCTCTTGATATAAATTGTTCTAATTGCTTATTAAAATTGGAAATGTACAACCATGAAAAGAAAGAAGAATACAAATGTTCTGTTAGGAGCCTCTCTTCTAGGAAATCACCCAGCAAGTGGCATGCCCATGGAGATCAAACTTAATCACACAGAACACAGAGGGAGAAATGGACAGTACATCTAAGATCTGGAAATTGGATGAATCCACCCACTGACCTTAAGAAATATTCCAGAGAGTGGTCATTTGGCTATAGGAACGACAGCCTTTACACTGCAAATTACTTTTCTATTCAAATAGAAATTTTCTGAGCACTAGGATTAAATTCTAGATGATTTTGTCAGAAAGACCTTAGAGCAGCATTTCCCAGAGGGTATAATGATCAAATTTAGGAAATAGTATACTTTGTAGACATTTACAATGTATATTAACATATCAAAGAACTTGAAGGTTTCTGTAATACAGTGACAGGTTGGATATCATTCAATATACTTAAATACATTTGAAGGAAATATTAACTTATGCAGAAATTCAGAACATCACATCTTTACCTTATCAGGTTAATGCTTACATGGACATTAATAATCCTCTTCCACCACCAACCCCCCATCCCAGTCATAAAGCCTTTGGCTATGTGGGAAGTTTGAATTAATTATACATAGTCAGTTCTCTCTTTTTGCAGATCTGTATTAAAAAATCTGCCTACTTGCCAAAATTTACTTGTAACTCCCAAATCGATACTCATCGTGGTTTTGTGATCATTTGCCAACATATGCAGAGAGGCAAAAAAAATTGTCTCTCATTGCGTGTGTTCACAACTGAGGGGAGAGAGGCAAGGTTCTGTCTTCTTGTTTCAGCTCTCATATTGGAAACAAGTGGCTTTTTTCACAATACATTTAGTTCCACTTTTTTTTTTTTTCTTTTGCTGATGAGTTGGCTGATTAAAATAGCCCCATGTGCAGTGCTGAAGTGTGGTCTAGTGTTCCTAAGACCAAGAAAGCTGTGATGTGCCTACAGAGAAAATATGCATGTCAGATACATTCAGACATGAGTTATAGTGCGGATGGCCAATATACAAGCTTGTGTATGTGTGTATATATATATATAATATGCTTATATACAGTGTTAATGGATCAATAATATATCTTAAATATGTGCATGCCTGCCTCTTGAGAACTCTGTATGCAAGTCAGGAAGCAACAGTTAGAACTGCACATGGAACAACAAACTGGTTCCAAATAGGAAANGCGTGCTGCGATTCATGGGGTCGCAAAGAGTCGGACACGACTGAGCGACTGAACTGAACTGAAGTCGCTTCAGTCATGTCCAATTCTTTGTGACTCCGTGGACTGTAGCCTGCCAGGCTCTTCTGTCCTTGGGATTCTCCAGGATTGCCATTTGCTACTCTAGGATATCTTCCCAACCAGGGATCAAACACCAGCCTCCTTTGTCTCCTGCATCGGAAGCTGTGTTCTTTACCACTAGCACCACCTGGGAAGCACATATCTTAAATAAGGTGTCTTTAATAGCAACACACATAAAACAAGGCTAAGTGTTGACTGGTTGACAAAAGTGTTGCTACCAGAGGCTCACACAAATCTGGCGCTGCCTTTCTCCTATGAGTAGTGTTTCAGTTTCTGCCAACTCAGTGTTCAGGACAACTTTAGAGAACCTAACTACCACAAACAACAAGAATGGATTGCATTTCATCAAATGTAATTTAAAACCTTTCTTCAGTGCATAAGAACAAGTAACTGATAAGAAAACTTTATATATGACGCTTCTCATCCTCAGGACATTTTTATATAAGATGAGCAGGGATAGAAACAAAAATTATAAAACATTTACTGAGTGTTTGCAATGGCACTGTTTTAAATCCTTTATATGAATTATTTCAAAAAATCCTTAGAACAACCTATGAAGCAGGAACAATTCCTTGTCCATATAGTATCTGAGGAGACAGACACAGGGAAGCTTAGTGACCTGACCGCAGGCAGGCAGGCAGGACTCAGCAGAGTGGCGATTTAACCCTGCCTGCTGAGTCAGGCTCATCAACATGTGAACTCGGGCTGTGTGGAGAGAGGGAGGCAGCAAGATGCATTCTGATCCAGAACTCAGATGGAATGCATCAAAAACATTATGTTCAAAATGATACATGCCTACTTGAGGGCGGTGAATAATACTAGAAATGTGGGAACTGAAGAGATTCCACTGGTAGTCATGGCATCAGATGCTGGAAGATACTCTGGTTAAAGGTGCTGCTCTATATGTCTGGGCTCTGAAATTTAAAGTACTTCGATTTGGGGCAGATTTAGATCAGACGAGCTCTGGAGCAATAGCAGGCCCTGTGGATGAAGGGCCACTGGCAAATTCTTCTGAATTGCTGCCTCTGCCCTCCCTCAGACACTTGGCCTGCAGAGAAGCTTGGTGGGAGACTCGTGGCAGTCAGAATGAGGGCGGAGGGGTAAAGAGTAAGGAGCAGAAAGGAATGTGCCTTGGAGTTGCGGGTTGGGGAGAGGTGGATAAACATGGAGAAAGAAAAAACTTTCTGAAATACTGAAGCTTTTTATAGGTGATTTAGAATCCCTTTCTCTCCCACCCTAGCAACTTCTATCTCTTCTTCAAATTTTAACAAAAACCTATGTGCTGACTGTCTTCAGGTGTCATCACCTGCCCAGCTCCATGGTTCTCCCTTTTCTGCTGGGCCACTGCAGGCTGTGTTCACTTCCTGCCTGCTGCAATTGCCTGTGACTGGGCTCAGCGAGTGCAGAGAGGGTGGGAGGAGAGAGGGCTCAGAGCAGTTCCTCGCTACCCCTAGGGTGACCAAGTCATCCCAATTTGCCTGGAACTTTCCGGTTTTGGCAGAGTCCCCCATCCTGGGAATACCTTCAGTCCCAGGCACACTGGTCCACCCAGCCACCCCACCTACTCCTCTCTGCTGGGGCACCATGTCTCTGAGTGCCTGCATCCTTCCACGACCACAGCTCTTGTCAGGGAACCCGCCTCCATGCTTCCCTGTATCGTGTCTCTCTGGATTCTAGTCATTGCATTTCCTTACCTCATCTTTTTGATCTGCAGCTGGAATCTAGGTGCCACACTCCCCTTTGTTCATTCCCTAAACCCTGTCCACACCCTCACCTTCCTTTCATGAACATTTCTGTGTGAACTATCAAGAGTGAATTCTATTTCTGTCATCACANTGGATTCTAGTCATTGCATTTCCTTACCTCATCTTTTTGATCTGCAGCTGGAATCTAGGTGCCACACTCCCCTTTGTTCATTCCCTAAACCCTGTCCACACCCTCACCTTCCTTTCATGAACATTTCTGTGTGAACTATCAAGAGTGAATTCTATTTCTGTCATCACAAAGAATGAGGCTACTCTCATGACCCTATTCAGAAATCATATCCCATCTCCTTTCCATCCCCTCTCAGAGGCATGTCTCACACTGGATAGGCCCCCTACCTTCTGCCTGGACATGGCAACACTTGTTTGCATGTTATCTCTGTGGGCAGAGACTGCCTGATACTCCTTTGTAGTCCTCCCGGCAGTTAGCGCAGAGCTGGACCCACCGTGCCCAGTCGCTGCCTGGTGAGTGGGCTTCTGCCCTGCTGCTTTGACTCCTGCACCCCTCTTTATTTTGCAGATTTGACCCAGTTTAGATGTTTTCTTCCAAATCCCTAATGTGGCACCAAACAAAGATATGGATTAAATTTTAAAAGGCTCTACTGATTGTAGTGGACAGAATAATGGTCCTCCAAAAGTGTCACATCCTAATCCCAACCTGTGAAAACGTTGGGCTTTGTGGCAGAGGAAAATTAAGGTTGTTAATTAGGCGACCTTGAGATGAGGAGAGTATTCTGGATAACACAGGTGGGCCTAATGAGGTCACATGGTCCTTCACAGTGAAAGAGAAGAGCAGCAGAGAGGCAGGGTCAGAGGCCGAGTGAGGTTGGAAGATGCCACGCTGCTGGCTTTGAAGACGGAGGAAGGGGCCATGAGGCAAGAGATGTGGATGGCTTCTGGGAAATAAGGAAACAGACTCCTCTCCTCTCGAGCCTCCAGGAAGAAACCTGACTAGCCAACACCTTGACTTCAGCCCACTGAGACCCATTTCAGACTTCTGACCTCCAGAACTGTAAGGTAATTAATTGGTATTATTTTAAGCCACTACGTTTATGGTGATTTGTCACAGAATCAGTGGAAAACTAAGAGTCGGGAACCAAAAAGTAATTGTGTTCTTTTAATGCAGATATTTGTTTGATTTCATAGCCAAATCTTGTAGAATTTAAAAAAAAAAAAACTGTGTCATTCAATTCTCGTATTCAGCTCTACAGTGTGATTTTTAGAAGTATAAATTCATAGTCTTTTTTTTGGTGGGGATGAAGTTTAGAAACCTCTGATGAATGTAAATGTTGGGTTATCGGCTTTGTAGGAAGTTGGAAACTACCTGCTCCTGGTTTTCTTATCCACAGTGGCCACCTTGGATCTCTCTTGCAAACCTTTCCTCTTTGCCCTCTGTGGTTTGCCTTCCTATAGCTCATCCAATCTACTGATTGTAGTGGACAGAATAATGGTCCTCCAAAAGTGTCACATCCTAATCCCAACCTGTGAAAATGTTGGGCTTTGTGGCAGAGGAAAATTAAGGTTGTTAATTAGGTGACCTTGAGATGAGGAGAGTATTCTGGATAACACAGGTGGGCCTAATGAGATCACATGGTCCTTCACAGTGAAAGAGAAGAGAAGCAGAGAGGCAGGGTCGGAGGCCGAGTGAGGTTGGAAGATGCCACACTGCTGGCTTTGAAGACGGAGGAAGGGGCCATGAGGCAAGAGATGTGGATGGCTTCTGGGAAATAAGGAAACAGACTCCTCTCCTCTCGAGCCTCCAGGAAGAAACCTGACTGGCCAACACCTTGACTTCAGCCCACTGAGACCCGTTTCAGACTTCTGACCTCCAGAACTGTAAGGTAATTAATTGGTATTATTTTAAGCCACTATGTTTACAGTGATTTGTTACAGGATCAGTGGAAAACTAAGAGTCGGGAACCAAAAAATAATTGTGTTCTTTTAATGCAGATATTTGTTTGATTTCATAGCCAAATCTTATAGAATTAAAAAAAAAAAACCAAGTCATTCAATTCTTGTATTCAGCTCTACAGTGTGATTTTTAGAAGTATAAATTCATAGTCTTTTTTTTGGTGGGGATGAAATTTAGAAACCTCTGATGAATGTTAATATGGGGTTATCGGCTTTGTAGGAAGTTGTAAACTACCTGCTCCTGGTTTTCTTATCCACAGTGACCACCTTGGATCTCTCTTGCAAACCTTTCCTCTTTGCCCTCTGTGGTTTGCCTTCCTATAGCTCATCCATAATTAGTTGGTGAATTAATTCATTGGCTTACTCCATAAACCAGAGTTTTCAGACTGCAGGATGAAGTCCTGATCATACTCAGTAAAGCTTAACAGCACACACAGTCCACTCATATTCACCTCCTCCATCCAAAGAAATTTTATCTTAGGCTTTCTGGCCAGAGATATTGCTAAACATCCTTCAGAAAACAATTATCTGCCCAAAATATCAGTGGTACTGAAGTTGAGAAATAAACATGGTTTATTTCTTCCTCTGTTACCTACTTCATTC
This sequence comes from Oreotragus oreotragus, assembly GCA_006410675.1. Classification (NCBI taxonomy): domain Eukaryota; kingdom Metazoa; phylum Chordata; class Mammalia; order Artiodactyla; family Bovidae; genus Oreotragus; species Oreotragus oreotragus. The sequence goes on from SJYX01017001.1 coordinate 176,686, forward strand.
ATCATTAAAAAAAAAAAAAAATTTGCTAAATAGCTACTGTACTCTTAACCCTATATAAGATTTGATTTTAGAGAACTTATAGCCTTGTTGGTAAGGCATTCACATTAACTGTTGTAGTTAAGAGAGATGGTATAATCACTAAAATATAAGCTCTGTGAGGCCAGGGAGCTACTTCTTTTCCCTTGTGAATTATCAACAAATACTTGTTATTTGAATCAGATACTTAATACAGAGAGAAATGTACAAGAGTCTAAGGAACCCAGAACTGGTTTGGATTGTCTTGAACTAAGAGGATCAGAATAAGCATCCTGAAGAAGATTGTCCAGACAAAAGAGTGGGATGTGGTGGAGGAAGGGTAGGGATGGTCATGAGGGATAAAGAGAGGTGATTTCAGAGAGATCAGTTTGGGTGTCATAAGACAAGATGTAGTCTCATTGTTACTGACCTTTTCACATATGTGTTCATGTCATATCTCCCGCTCCTGTTATAAGCAGATTGAGAGTTGGGAGTGTGTCTAATCCTTTAGTAGAGTATCTCCCTTCTGTTCCTCTCTCTACTAGGGCCAGAGCAATGTCTTTCACATAGCAGGTGCTTAATAAGTGATTGTTTATTAACCAGTATAATTCACTATAGAAAGAGATAATAGCACCTCTGAATACATTATGGTACATGTATATACCATATATGCATATATACATGTACCATACCATATAGCTTATTCTATGAAATAGGTGAGTTCTGAAAAAATGTACACTAAATTTTATAAATTTTAAATTCCAAAAAATAGCCTAAAAAGTAAAGAAATCATAATTTATTGGATAATGCACAATATTTTTGTGGTGGTGAAATTTTTCCCAGTGTCCTGGATCTGTCTTCTGTGTGTAGTTTAGCTGTCTTGTGATTCCAGAACAATAAGCTTTAAGATGGAAAAGATGCATGAGCAAAGCCTCGTTAGGCTGTGGGACAGCATTCAGCGGCACAATCCATACCTGTGTCTTGAGTTCCAGAAGGAAAGAAGGAGGCAAAGTTGAGGAAATAATGGTTGACAGTTTTCCACATTTGAAGAAAACTAAACCACCATTCCAAGAATCTCAATGAACCTAAGCAGGATAAGCACACACATACAAAACTTACCTAGTATTAAAATCAAACTGTAGAAAACCAGTAATAAAGAGTCTTGAGTATTCTGCTTCTAGCTGCTGGTCCTCCGTTTTCTTTCATTTGTTAAATGGGTATAATATCTGTCTTAACTTTTTTTTAAAATAGTAGAGCAGGTGTGTAAAGCAAACAACATGTTTTTAAGACCCCAATGACACAATGAATTTTTTAAAGTATTTATTTATTTATATATTTTACTGTGCCGGGTCTTAGTTGTGGCCCACAGAATCTTCCATCTTTGCTGTGGCATCTTTGAGTTGTGGCACACGAACTGAATTGTGGTATGCAGGATCTGGTTCCCTGACCAGGAGTCGAACTCAAGCCCCCTACATTGGGACTGCAGCGGAGAAGTCTCACCATGGTGATTCTTAACAAAGGCTCAGGAAGAGCCTGTATTGTAAGCTCAGCTTGGCCACTTAGGGAATCTCTAGCAGGTTACTTAAGCTCTCTGTACCTTGGTTTTCTCATTGGTAGGACAGGATTAAACTGTCCTACCTATAGGGATATGAGGGCTAAATGAGGTGATGGCTACTTTGGCCACCTCACGTGAAGAGTTGACTCATTGGAAAGACTCTGATGCTGGGAGGGATTGGGGGCAGGAGGAGAAGGGGACGACAGAGGATGAGATGGCTGGATGGCATCACTGACTCGATGAATGTGAATCTGAGTGAACTCCGGGAGATGGTGATGGACAGGGAGGCCTGGCATGCTGTGATTCATGGGGTCGCAAAGAGTCAGACACGACTGAGCGACTGAACTGAACTGAACTGAAAATAGCTTAGTGTACTAGCACCAAAATGATGTCCTTATCGCCAAGTTACATTTGTAATTTCCCAACCTGTGAACTCTGCTTCAGGCTCCTTGGGTAGAGAAAGTGCTGTGTAAAGGATAGAATCAAGCCTCTACTTGGGGAGGGAAACTGCAAAACCAGGAAGAATCTAGTTTCAGTTAGGATCTCCTAAAAAAATGATCTATTTCTGTAACCACCATATGTTTAAAAATAGAAGAGCTTTTTAATAAAAAGACTTCTCTTTTTCCCCTAAAGAGTAGAAAAAATATTTTAAACTATAATTGTAATGCCAAAATAAAGAATAAAACAGTGTCCCTGGAACTTTTATGATCACTTTTGTTCCTGCCAGCTCTTGTGAGCTTCAGAATTGTAGGTTTGATTTGCATTCTCAGTCAGTATTCATCCATTAAGGTAAAAAGTCCCACATAAAAAAAAAAACACACAGATAAAAGAGAATCAACATCGCTCTTTGCACAAGAAAAAATAATTGACAATTCACTTAAAGGAGATCTGTCCATCATTCTTTAACTAAGATCCATCTTGCTTTGTTTGATTTGGCATCTTCAGTTCAGTTCAGTTACAGGCTCCTTGGGTAGAGAAAGTGCTGTGTAAAGGATAGAATCAAGCATCTACTTGGGGAGGGAAACTGCAAAACCAGGAAGAATCTAGTTTCAGTTAGGATCTCCTAAAAAAATGATCTATTTCTGTAACCACCATATGTTTAAAAATAGAAGAGCTTTTCAATAAAAAGACTTCTCTTTTTCCCCTAAAGAGTAGAAAAAATATTTTAAACTATAATTGTAATGCCAAAATAAAGAATAAAACAGTGTCCCTGGAACTTTTATGATCACTTTTGTCCCTGCCAGCTCTTGTGAGCTTCAGAATTGTACGTTTGATTTGCATTCTCAGTCAGTATTCATCCATTAAGGTAAAAAGTCCCACATAAAAAAAAAACACACAGATAAAAGAGAATCAACATCGCTCTTTGCACAAGAAAAAATAATTGACAATTCACTTAAAGGAGATCTGTCCATCATTCTTTAACTAAGATCCATCTTGCTTTGTTTGATTTGGCATCTTCAGTTCAGTTCAGTTCAGTTCAGTTGCTCAGTCATGTCTGACTCTCTGCGACCCCATGAATTGCAGCACGCCAGGCTTCCCTGTCCATCACCAACTCCTGGAGTTCACTCAGACTCATGTCCATTGAGTCGGTGATGCCATCCAGCCACCTCATCCTCTGTCGTCCCCTTCTCCTGCCCCCAATCCCTCCCAGCATCAGAGTCTTTTCCAGTGAGTCAACTCTTCGCATGAGGTGGCCAAAGTACTGGAGTTTCAGCTTTAGCATCAGTCCTTCCGAAGAAATCCCAGGGCTGATCTCCTTCAGAATGGACTGGTTGGACCTCCTTGCAGTCCAAGGGACTCTCAAGAGTCTTCTCCAACACCACAGTTCAAAGGCATCAATTCTTCGGCACACGGCTTTCTTCACAGTCCAACTCTCAAATCCATACGTGACCACTGGAAAAACCATAGCCTTGACTAGACAGACCTTTGTTGGCAATGTCTCTGCTTTTGAATGTGCTATCTAGGTTGGTCATAACTTTCCTTCCAAGGAGTAAGCATCTTAATAAAGCCTTTTTATCTTAAAAAGACCAGGGTCTAATTCAGTAAGACCTTGCTTAGGATGTCATTTTGAACTTGTGTCATTTCATATCGTCATGGGGCAAAGAGGTCTAGATTGACATCTTGCCTCCCGCTGATTTTACTTACAACATGGAGAATCTCTTCTCGGAGAAAGGAAAGTAAGTGCATTATAGACAACATGTAAATGAGAGAAGATTAGTGCCTTTCCTGGTGAAATACAAATGATTTTACTTTCAAAAATGCCTGTTTGAAACTGACTGCTCATGAGTGTATGCAATTGATACTTGGAGTTATTCCATCTTCCCCTAAAGTATAGGCAAACTGTCTTAGTCACGATTCTTTTGGTTGCAAGTAATTGACAGCAACTGAAGTTTACTTGAGGGGGGAAAATGCACTTATTGGAAAATTTCTAAGTTCCTCTACAGAATTCAGGAGGAACTGGGCTTGCCAAGTACGTGCAGGCAGAACCTGAAAGGGAACAGGGATCCAGCCATCTCTCTCCCTGCTCTTTGTCTCTGTTTCTCTGTGTATCTCTGTTCTTCTCTCTCTACTGAGAAGTTTTGGAGTTTTTAAAATTATATTAATTTTTTCATTGCACTAGAGTGGATTTATAACGTATTAGCTTCAGGAGTACAACAAAGAGATTCAACTGTGTGTGTGTGTGTGTATGTGTNTACAGAATTCAGGAGGAACTGGGCTTGCCAAGTACCTGCAGGCAGAACCTGAAAGGGAACAGGGATCCAGCCATCTCTCTCCCAGCTCTTTGTCTCTGCTTCTCTGTGTATCTCTGTTCTCTCTCTACTGAGAAGTTTTGGAGTTTTTAAAATTATATTAATTTTTTCATTGCACTAGAGTGGATTTATAACGTTGTATTAGCTTCAGGAGTACAACAAAGAGATTCAACTGTGTGTGTGTGTATGTATGTGTGTATATATATATATATATATATAAAATTTTAAGATTCTTTTCCATTATAGTTTGCTTCGAAATATTGAGTATAGTTCTCTGTGCTATACAGTAGGTCCTTGTTGGTTATCTGTTTGCTATAGTAGTATGTATCTGCTAATGCCAAACTCCTAATTTATTCCTCCTTACCTTCTCCTTTGGTAACCATAAGTTTATTTTCTATATCTGTGAATCTGTTTCTGTTTTTTAAGTAAGTTCATTTGTATCATATTTTAGATTTCACAGATAAGTGATATGATACTGAGGACAGGAGGAGAAGGGGGCAACAGAGGATGAGATGGTTGGATGGTGTCACTGACTCAATGAACATAGATTGGAGCAAACTCTGGGAGATAGTGACAGGAAAGCCTGGCATGCTGCAGTCCATGGAGATCACAAAGAGTCAAACACGACTGAGTGACTGAACAACAAAAATATGATACTAATTTTTCTCTGACTTAATACACTTAGTATGCTAATTTCTAAGTCCTTCCATATTGCTGCAAAGGGCATTATTTCATTCTTTTTTAAAGCTGATTAATACTCAATTGTATTTATGTACCACATTTTCTTTATCCATTCATCCATCGACGGACACTTAAGTTCTTTCATGTCTTGACTGTTGTAAATAGTGCTACTATGAACATTGAAGTGCATGTATCATTTCTAATTTGTTTCTGTCTTTTCTGGATATATGCCCAGGAATGGGCTTGCTGGATCACATGGTAACTCTGTTTTTAGTTTAATGAGCCTCCATACTGTTATTTACTGTGCAATTTTTCACCATCTCCTTTCACAGGAGAAGGTGTCCAGCCTACAGCTCCCTCAGTTACATTCATTTAGTCATGTCCACAGGCTGAAATGAATGGGTTATCTGTGACTCCCAACTCTGAGTTCGGTTCAGTCACTCAGTCGTGTCCAACTCTTTGTGACCCCATGGACTGCAGCACGCCAGGCTTCCCTGTCCATATGAACATTGAAGTGCATGTATCATTTCTAATTTGTTTCTGTCTTTTCTGGATATATGCCCAGGAATGGGCTTGCTGGATCACATGGTAACTCTGTTTTTAGTTTAATGAGCCTCCATACTGTTATTTACTGTGCAATTTTTCACCATCTCCTTTCACAGGAGAAGGTGTCCAGCCTACAGCTCCCTCAGTTACATTCATTTAGTCATGTCCACAGGCTGAAATGAATGGGTTATCTGTGACTCCCAACTCTGAGTTCGGTTCAGTCACTCAGTCGTGTCCAACTCTTTGTGACCCCATGGACTGCAGCACGCCAGGCTTCCCTGTCCATCACCAACTCCCAGAGCTTGCTCAAACTCATGTCCATGCCATCCAACCATCTCAACCTCCGTCCCCTTCTCATGCCTTCAGTCTTCCCCAGCATCAGGGTTTTTTCCAATGAGTGGGTTCTTCGCATCAGGTGGCCAAAGGATTGGAGCTTCAGCTTCAACATCAGTCCTTCCAATGAATAGTCAGGACTGATTTCCTTTAGAATGGACTGGTTGGATCTCCTCATAGTCTATGAGACTCTCAAGAGTTACTCTGAGTTACTAGGAGCCAAACTTTCTCAGTGAGCTCAGATGGGATGTCCTCTGGTGGTCTAATAGGCACAGTCAGTGTGGGCACATAGCGTGGTAGATAGGACCTCATGTGGCACAGACATGGATGTCTGCCTTCCATTTCTGTGAGGAGTTAGGGGCCATTGATTGAAAAACAATACACAACCTAAACGTTGAGAACTGTGTTTTATTTTGTGGACAAAACTGAGGACTTAAACCTGGGACATGGCCTGTCAGATAACTCTGAGGGACTGCTCCAAAGAGGTAAGGGAGGAACCAGGATGCATAGGAGGTTTCGCCACAAGGACCAGGTAGTTGGAACTTCAAAAGATTACTACTAAAGAAAACCAAACATCTCAAGTTAGTAAATTTAGCACTTTTCTGAGTATGGAAGATGCAAGCGTCTGGGCCCATTGAACTCATTCCCTTGATTAGCACCATGGCTGCCTGGGGCCCAGGTCCTGTTCGCTCCCATCCTGAGTCCCCTCGGAGTGCCCTTCTAGGGGCAGCCACAGTGGCCGTGGCGTGGCAGCAGGCAGCCTGTTTCTCTCCATCCTGAGTTCCCTGGGGCTCACTGGGTTGGCTGTGGAAGCTTGATGATGCCACACCCTTTGTTTACTGATAGGGCAGCCAACATTTGTCACTCACAGGCAGTCTTCAGAGACAAGGGGAATATTTAGCAAATATCTGCACAAACATTAAAAGACTTGCCTTTTTTTTTTTTTTTACATAATAATAGCTATAGAAGATAATGGCTACTCAGTGAAGAATTCAACTCTTTTATTCCACCAAAATGTATGTAAGCAGATGGTCCCATGGTCAACACTGGCCCAGCCTGAGAGAGGCCTTGGTGTGGAGAGAGGTGACTTGAAGCCAGACCTGCAGTCGTTAGGAAAACACAGCTTGCTGTCTCGAGGGCTCCTGACACTCCTCTTCCACGGCCAAACAACAGAGTTTTTATAGGATTTTTTTTGCAGTTAGTGGGAATTTGAATTCAAACTTAAATATTAGCAAAGATAAAATTTTATCTAGAACTTTGCAGTGTTTATTTTTTAAAGCATTAAAATTTATAGCTGAGTTGAAGTTGGCTTAAAGTGTAACAAAACATGGGTTATTCCCTTGAGATAATGCTTTGGGAATATACAAAGCAGTTGATAAAGCCTGAAGGCATTTTCCATCTTGATGTGTTGACTTGATGATGAATTTAAACCTTCACCACAGTCTTTATCAGAATGTTGTTATATATTTTTTGAAATGATGTATCATCTGCCTCCCTCCAATTTTTATCCTCAACTCATTCAGAATAAACTGCCTCTTCAGTTTCTTTGTAACTCCCCAGTTTCCTATGATGGACTCCAGGTCTCACAAAGTAGCTTTTAGAAATCATTTATGTCAAAAAATAATCCATTTATTTTAGAGATATAGGCTGAATTATATTAGGATAAAATTATATGATATGTGAGATTTGCCTTAAATCCTTCAGTAGAGAAAAACAATAACAGTACTAATGAAGATAATGTGATAAGGTCTATGTAATCACTATATAACGATGTACTGTACTATTTTCCCTAGTTTTGTGGATATTTAAAATGTTTAGCAATAGCAGCACATCTTAATAATACAAAACAACATGATCTAGTCCAGCCATTCTTCCAATGTTAGAATTTTTCCTTAATATTCCTGGCCATGTGTTTGTTGAGCTTCTGCTTAAAAATCATAAGATCAGGACAGAGACTTAAGGTCTACAAGACTAGAATAGTTACAGTCTGATTAAGAAAAAGTTTGCAGACCTCCATTCTAAAGGATGCAAGATGACAGTAAACAGATCTTTTAAGGCAGTCCATTTATCTTGGGGAAATTGTTGACTATTTCACACCGAATTAACATTTATTTACCTGAATCAACTATTACCTCACACTTCTATGACCAACACTGGCAAAAAAAAAAAAAAAAAAAAAATGTCATATCAACATTTTCAGAACTCTAGAAATTAGCCAAAGTATTGTAACCATCCAGGGATAGTTTGAGAGACTGCCAAATATAAGTAAAAGCAACAAGCTTTGTGGCATTTTAACTTGCTCTATTCCCATTCCCTACTCCATGGTTTCACAGCAACCTTGAAAACCAGCATGTCCACAATCACATGAAAACCAGCAACTCAACAGCCTCTGGAAGTGACAGAAAGAGGTTGAAGATCCTCCAAAGCCCTTCTTCCAGAGAATGTCATTCTTTGTTCTATCTAGCAGTTCCCTGGAAAACTTCACTTGAATGGCTTGTCTTTACTTTATTTCAGAGCTCTGTTCATTAACAGATTTTCCTCCAGTGGTATTTGCAGAAAAAAATATGATATGTGTCAATAGTTTAATGATGAAACTGCCTGCGGTAGTGATAACAGTTGGGGCAAATGGTGTAAGCTGACAAAAATAGTTAAAAGCTGCAAGATGAGATATCTATAAAGATGTTTTGAGAGCTCCCACATATTCTGGGGAATCTAGAAGACCACACATGTGTAGGGATGTGTGCATGCCCAGGGCGATGTGTATACTTAGGAAAGACCTGAGAAAGCCTTAAGTACACATATATATGGCTCACTGTGAGAGCCATCTCAGTCATAAGTGAAGGAAAAGGCAGAGCGGCACCCTGAGCACTGAAGGCACACAGCACACACCCAGAACATCTCAGCAATGGCTGGGAGCCTTACTGGTTGCAGACATTTTAGGAAATCTCTGTCCACACATTAGCTGACCACTGAAGCAACCCAGTAGAGATTTTGGTGGCTGCAAAGGACAATAACTAGCCTAGAAAAGTCACTAAACAGCAACATCAGCAACGACAATGGTAACAAACTCTGGGGAAGAAGAAGAATTTCCAGAATTGCCACACTATGTTGTTAAAAATATCCATTTTCAACAACAAATTTTGAGACATACAAACTGTCAACTTAAAAAAAAGCACAATATGAGAGTAATGGGTTTAACTTTTATTCTGGGAACTTTCTCAGGACTACACCTTGGAAGACAGCCTCTCAGTACCTTTGAGGGAACTGCTCCCAGAGTTAGGGGAGAAGGCAGTGTATGTCTGATTTTTTGGCTAGAGAATCCATGCTGACAAGCAAACATCGTGAATGAAAGATGGCTGCTAGTCACAAAGAATAGTTATCAAGTTAATGACTTTAGTTCTTGTGTTTGTATATATCTATGTGCTGCGACTGGACTGGCTTCTTCTAATGGGCCACTACTACTGTTACTATTCTGCTGTGGTCCAGGAAGTGATTCTCCCTTACTGAATCTTCTCATACCTAGAGTCATACTCTTATAATCATTTAACTCTTATATAGAACAGTGTATTTAGAGAATCTTTCAGGTCACTTAATCATCATTATTTTTGTTGAATGCTCAGTTACATATTGGGTAATATAAGAAACAACAATCTTGCAAAATAGGCAAAATACAAGTAATAGTTACATTAATAAGGTCATAAGTAAGAATTTAAGTCAAGAACTTCAGAAACAGACCATATCCTTAAAGGATCACTAAGGCTAGAAAGATGATCACTTAAGGCAGAAACCTGATATTTTTAATGTGGGTCATTAAATGCATTATATTCCTTAGTATGACTTAATCATTTCCAACATAAGAGGGCATTTAAATAACTGGAGCTTGGTGTTACCTGTATAAATTCATCCCATAACTGAGGGAGATTCCCTCTTGATAACTGGCAACTTATGATTTTTGTTTTTACCAAAATTTAGCTCATTGCTCTGAACAAGCTTCAGTAACTTTTAAAGAAATTTTATTTTTGTGGCCAGGGTCAGAGAAAATATGATTGGCTGGCCAAATGAGAGAATCTCACCTAGTAATATCAAAGCTTGGTGTTACCTGTATAAATTCATCCCATAACTGAGGGAGATTCCCTCTTGATAACTGGCAACTTATGATTTTTGTTTTTACCAAAATTTAGCTCATTGCTCTGAACAAGCTTCAGTAACTTTTAAAGAAATTTTATTTTTGTGGCCAGGGTCAGAGAAAATATGATTGGCTGGCCAAATGAGAGAATCTCACCTAGTAATATCAGTAGTGGTTTGAACAGAACTGTAACTCCACTTCTCTAAAATAAATTTTCTAACAGTCATCTAATCAGAGGCTTGGAGACAGAAATCCACCAAGGTAAACCAGAAGTACTGAATGGCCATAAAAATAAATTTTCTTTATGAGCACAAACTAACAAATTGAGTTAATTTTTAAAACCTGTATAAGGTCATACCTATTAATGAAAAATATATGCTTTATATACAAAAGTCCAAGAAATCAAGAAAACATAAATAATCATTCAGGTCAGGTCCAGCGTCTTGGGATAGCTATCTATTAATATTTCTGATGCCATTTTGTTCTGGTGTGAGTGTTGTTTGCCCTCTGAGCATTGTTTTAAAGTAAGTTTGAAGCCCACAGTTCTCTCTATAGATCAGTCAGGTGCAGGGGGCCTTTTAAGGTTGTTGCTCAGTTGCTCAATCATGTCCAACTCGTTGTAATCCCATGGACTGCAGCACACCAGGATTTCCTGTCCTTCACTGTCTCCTGGAGTTTGCTCAAATTCATGCTCATTGAATCAGTGATGCCACCCAACCATCTCACCCTCTGTCATCCCCCTCTCCTCCCGCCTTCAATCTTTCCTAGCATCGGGGTCTTGGCCAATGGGTCAACTCTTTGCATCAGGTGGCCACAAGTATTGGAGCTTTAGCATCAGTCCTTCCAGTGAATATTCAGTGTTGATTTCCTTTAGAATTGACTGGTTTTATCTCCTTGCTGTCCAAGGGACTCTCAAGAGTCTTCTCCAGCACCACAATTTGAAGCATTAATTCTTTGGTGCCCAGCCTTCTTTCTGATACAACTCTCACATTCGTACATGACTGCTGGAAAAACCATAGCTTTGACTATACAGACCTTTGTCTGAGCTAGTTAGGAGTACCTAATAAGGCACTAAAGAATCCACTTGCAATACAGAAAACACAGGAGACACAGGTTCAGCCCCAGGATTCTTGCCTGGAGAATCCCATGAACAGAGGAGCCTGATGGGCTACAATCCATAGGACTGAAAATAGTCAGACATGACCGAAGTGATGGGGCACACATGTACAATAAGGGCCCTTCTGTCTCTGTAGGAGAGACTGCTTTATGTGGGTCATTTTCAGCATATATAATCTCCCGGTTGTAGGTCATGGGGCATCTGATCCTCATCCAAAGATAGAATACTGTGACAAGCTTCAGAAACAAGCTTAGAATGTCCTTTTAATAATTTAATTAAACTTTCGCAGTAATGTAACATAGCAACAAAGAGCTATCTAGGAAGTGAGTCTTAGGCAACAACTCAAAGACAATTAACAACACTAGAACTTAATAGTCACAAAAGTATATTATTCAAAGATAGTTTTTCTCTAAAAATCACTTTCATTTTTATCAAAGATAGCCAAATTAAGATATTCTCAAAGCAAGTCCAAATGGTGGCCCATAAAACAAATCTTACTAAATTTTAAAGGATGGGTAGCAAAAAGGCTTATTCTCCAATCACAGTAGAATAAAATTAGAAAGCAAATAGAAGAATAATTTGATATATTCACAAACATGTGGATATTAAACAACATACTCCCAATAATATACATCAAAGAAATCACAAGGGGCATTTTGAAATATCTCGAGATGAATTAAAACTAAAACTCACCAAAAGTTACAGGATACTCTAAAATAGTGTTTAGAGAAAACTTTATACCTGTAAACACCTATATATTTTTAAAAGATATCAATAGCACTCTGCCTGAAGAAACAAAGACTATTCTAAACACAAATTAACCAGAAGGAAGGAAATAATAGATTAGACTGGAAATTCATGAAACAGAGTAGGAAAACAGTAGAGAACATGGACAAAGCAAAAATTTGTCTTCAAAAATATAAGCAAAATTAATATAATGTCAGTCTTATCAAGCAAAAAATTACAAATTACTAAAACTAGGAGTGGAAGAAGGGACATCCCTATGACTTTACAGAAATAAGAATTATTATAAGGGAATAAGTGTGTGTGTGTGTGTGTGTGTGTGTGTGTGTGTGTCTCACACAATCAGGCTGACAAGTCCCAAGATCTGTAGTCACAATCTAGAGACCAGGAGATCAAGTGATATAATTCTGGTCCAAGTCTGAAGGCTTAAGAGCCAGGAAAAGCAATGGTGTCCAAATTCTAGAAGGTTCAAGACCCAGAAATAGCTATTGTTTCAGCGTGAGTCCAAAGGCAGGAAAGGATCAAAACCATCAGAGAGGGTCAACCTTTATGTTATATTTTAAATTGGTTGATACTCAAAAAATGTTCTACAACAGCCTACACAATGGGAGAAAATGTTTGCAAATCATAAGGGGTTAATACTCAAAATGTGTAAGGAACTCATACAACTGAATAGCAAAAAAACAATCCAAATAAAAAATGGGCAGAAGAACTGAATAGACATTTCCCAGAGAAGACATGCAAATGGCCAACAGGTATTTGAAAAGGTCTTCAACATTACTAATCATCAGGGAACTGCAAATCAAAACCACAGTTAGATATCACCTCACACCTGTTGGAATGGCTATCATCAAAAAGACGAAAGATAACAAGTGTTGGCAAGGATGTGGAAAAAAGGAGACCCCTGAGCACTGTTGGTGGGAATGTAATTTGATAAAGTCACTGTGGAAAACAGTATGGCAGTTCCTCAGAAGCTTAAAATAAAACTACCATACAGTCAATCAATTCCATTTCTAAGTTATTTATCTGAGGGAAATGAAAGCACTAAAGTTGAAAGCATCTCCATGTTCATTGTGCAGTAACACCATAGCCCCAAAAGGAAACAATCAAAGAATCCATGTGCACATACACACACACACTAGGGAATTTCATTCAGCTATGAGAAATATGGAAACCCTGCCATTTGTGACACCATTGGGTGGACCTTCAGGGCATTATGCTAAGTGAAATAAGCCAAACAAAGACAAACACTACATGTGATCACCTCTAGGTGAACTCTAAAAAAAAAAGTCACACTCATCAAAACAGAATAGGAAAGTGGTTGCCTGGGATGGAGGGGTAGGGGGAATAGGGAGAAGTTGATAAAAGAGTACAAATTTATGAATAACTTCTAAGGATCTGATGTGAAACATATGGCTATTACTGATAACACTGTTACATAATTGAAACTTGGTAGCAGTAGAATTTAAATGTTCCCATTAAAAAAATAAAGTGAGATGATGGGTGTGTTAACCAACTAGATGTTGAGAATCCTTTCCCAGTATGTATCAAATCACCGCAGTGTACAATCTAAATATCTTATAATTGTATTTGTCATTTACACACCAAAGCTGAAAAAAAAATCTCTACAAAGAGGTCGGTCCCATATGACTTCACTTGTAAATTTATGTTTGAAAAGAGTGAACACTCACTTCCTCAAAAATCTAAACACATAATTATCATATGACTGAGATTTTCCAATCCTATGTATATACTCAGAGGAATTGAAGGCAAGAGCTCAAACAAATGCTTATATGCCATTTGTTTGCAATGTTGTTTACAGTGGCCAAAAGGTAGCAATAACCCATGTCTCCACTGACAGATGAGTTAACAAAATGTGGTGTGTGCATCCAAGTGAAGCATTATTCAGCCTTTAAAAGAAATCATGTTCCGATACATGCTACAATATAAATGAATTGGGAAGGTGTTATCTATGTGAAATAGGCCATTCACAGTAATAAAATAATACAAGGAGGAAATATTTCCCAAGTCATTCTACAAGGTGAGGGTTACCCTGGCACCCAAGCCAGAGAAATCACAAGAACAGTACAGATCAATATTCCTTGCAAATATAGACATAAATCTCCTCAGAAAAACATGAGCAAACCAAATCCAGCAACACTGAAAAAGAATTATACACCAAGACCAAGTGGGATTTATTTCAGGAATGAAATATGGGTTTTACATACAAAAATCAATATAATACACCATATTAATGGAGGAGGAACAAAATCTACATGGTCATCTCACTTGATGCAGAAAAAAACCTTTGACAAAATCGAACAACTTTTCATGATTAAAACACTCAAAAAATTAGGAATAGAAAGAAATTTTCAAACTGAGAACTCTAAAAACCCAGAGCTAGCATTATATACTGAATGATGAAATAATGAAATATTTTTCTCTAAGATCAAGAACAGGTCAAGGATGTCCAATCTTGCCACTTCTAGTCACCATTTTACTGGAGGTTCTAGCCAGCAGAATCAGGCAGAAAAAGAAATAAAAGTTATTCAAAATGGGATGGGAAAATTATCTCTGTAAATGACGTGATTCTGTATAGAAAATTATAAGGAACTCCAAAAAATGGTTAAAACTAATAGTGTGGCAAGATCAATATGTATTGGAGAAGGAAATGGCAACCCACTCCAGTATTCTTGCCTGGAGAATCCCAGGGACGGGGGAGCCTGGTGGACTGCTGTCTATGGGGTCGCACGAGTCGCACATGACTGAAGCGACTTAGCAGCAGCAGCAGCAAGATCAATATGTAACAGCTATTTATATTTCTGTACACTGGCAGTGAACAGTCTGAAAGTGAAATTAAGAAAATAATTTCACTTAGAGCATAAAAAAGAATAAAATATTTAGGAATAATTTTAACAAGAAGAGTGCAACACTTGTGTACTGAAATATATAAAACCTCATTGAAAGAAATTTGAAAGATCTCCATAAGTTGAAAGACATCCTGTGTTCATGGTTTGAAGGACTTAATATTCTTAAAATGGCAATACTACCCCAAGTTGATCTACAGATTCAGTGCAATATGTCAAAATTCCAGGAGCTTTTTTGCTAAAGTAGTAATAGAAAAGCTCATCCTAAAATTCATATGGAATCTGAAGGGATCCCAGAGAGTTGAAATAGTCATGAAAAAGAACAAAACTAGAGGTCTCTCACTTCCTGGTTTTAAAACTTATTACAGAGCTACAGTAATCAAAACAATGTGGTACTGGAATAAGACAGACACAGAGACCAATGAAACAGCTTGTATATAAACCCTCACATATACAATCAAAAGACTTTTTTTTTTTAATAAAAGTACCATGACTATTCAATGGAGAAAGGACAGTTTCTTTAACAAATGGTGCTGTGCAAATGTGAAATGGATCCCCATCTCATAACATACACAAAAATTAGTTCAAAATGGATCATAAAGCTAAATGTCAGTGCCCAAACTCTAAAGCTGTTAGGGGAAAAAAACCCATAGGCATAAATCTTTATAGCTTTGGGTTAGGTAGTGGTTTCTTAGACATGACACTGAAAGTACAAGCAACAAAAGAAAAAATAAGTTACATTTTATCAAAGTTGAAAATTTTGTACCTCAAAAGATATTATCAAAGAAGTGAAAATATAGCCTATGGAACTGAAGGGAAAAAAAAAAGATTTGCAAATCCCTTATCCCATTTGGTAAGGGATTCAGATCCAGAATATATAAAGAATATTTGTACCTCTATGATAAAAAGTCAATCCAATTGAAAATGAGCAAAGGATCTGAATAGACATTGTTACCAAAAAGATATAAATGGCTAAAAAGCACAAGAAAAAAATGCATAATGTTATTAGTTGTTGTTCAGTTGCTAAGTTGTGGCCAACTCTTTGCGACCACATGGGCTGCAGCATGCCAGGCTTTCTTGTCCTTCACCATCTCCTGGAATTTGCTCATATTCATGTCCAGTGAGTCTGTGATGCTGGCCAACCATCTCATCCTCTGCCATCCTATTCTCCTCTTCCCCTCAGTCTTTCCCAGGATCAGGGTACTTTCCAGTGAGTCCACACTTTGCATCAGATGGCCAAAGTATTGGAGCTCCAGCTTTAGCATCAATCCTTTCAATGAATATTCAGGATTGATTTCCATTAGGATTGACTGGTTTGATCTCCTTGCTGTCCAAGAGCAATATCGCATAGGAACCTGGAATATTAGGTCCATGAGTCAAGGCAAACTAGAAGTGGTCAGACAGAAGTGGCAAGAGTGAACATCCTCATTTTAGGAATCAGCGAACTAAAATAGACTGGAATGGGTGAATTTAACTCAGATGACCATTATATCTACTACTGTGGGCAAGAATCCCTTAGGAGAAATGGAGTAGCTGCCATAGTCAACGAAAGGGTCCAAAACCATATAATATTACAGTAATCCAAGTCTGTGCCCCAACTAGGAATGCTGAAGAAGCTGAAGTTGACTGATTCTAAAAAGACTTACAAGAACTTCTAGAACTAACATCCAAAATAGATGTCCTTTTCATTATAGGGAACTGAAATGCAAAAGAAAGAAGTCAAGAAACACGTGGAGTAACAGGCAAATTTGGCCTTGGAGTACAGAATGAAGCAGGGCAAAGGCTAATAGAGTTTTGCCAAGAGAACACACTGGTCATAGCAAACACCCTCTTCCAACAACACAAGACTCTACACATGGACATCACCAGATGGTCAACACCAAAATCAGATTGATTATATTCTTTGCAGCCAAAGATGGAGAAGCTCTATGCAGTCAGCAAAAACAAGACCAGGAGCTGACTGTGGCTCAGATCATGAACTCCTTATTGCAAAATTCAGACTTAAATTGAAGAAAGTAGGGAAAACCACTAGACCATTCAAGTATGACCTAAATCAAATCCCTTATGATTATACAGTGGAAGTGAGAACTAGATTCAAGGGTTAGATGCGACAGACAGAATGCCTGATGAACTATAAATGAAGGTTCATGACATTGCGCAGGAGACAGGGATCAAGACCATCCCCAAGAAAAGGAAATGCAAAGAAGCAAAATGGCCATGTGAGGAGGCCACACCAATAGCTGAGAAAAGAAGAGACACAAAAACCAAAGGAGACAAGGAAAGATATATCCATTTGAATGCAGAATTCCAAAGAATAGCACAGATAGATAAGAAAGAATTCCTCAGTGAAAAATGCCCAATAAATAAATAAATAAATAAAGAGGAAAACAATAGAAAGGGAAACACTAGAGATCTCTTCAAGAAAACTAGAGGTACCAAAGGAACATTTCATGCAAAAATGGCCACAATAAAGAACAGAAATGGTATGGAGCTAACCAAAGCAGAAGATACTAAGAAGAGGTGGCAAGAATACACAGAAGAACTATACAAAAAACATCTTCATGACCCAGATAATCACGATGGTATGATCACTCACCTAGAGCCAGACAACTTGGAATGTGAAGTCAAGTGGGCCTTAGAAAGCATCACTATNTGGATTTATCTCTGGGCTTTCTATTTTGTTCCATTGATCTATATTTCTGTCTTTGTGCCAGTACCATACTCTGTTGATGACTGTCCCTTTGTAGTATAGCCTGAAGGCAGGAAGGTTGTTTCCTCCAGTTCCAGTCTTCTTTCTCAAGATTGCTTTGGCTATTCGAGGTTTTTTGTATTTCCATACAAATTGTGAAATTATTTGTTCTAGTTCTCTGAAAAATACTGTTGGTAGCTTGATAGGGATTGCATTGAATCTATATATTGCTTTGTGTAGTGTACTCATTTTCACTATATTCTGATCCATGTACATGGTATATTTCTCCATCTACTTGTGTCATTGTTGATTTCTTTCATCAGTGTTTTACAGTTTTCTATATATAGGTCTTTTGTTTCTTTAAGTAGCTTTATTCCTGTTTTATTCTTTTTGTTGCAATGGTAAATGGAATTGTTTCCTTAATTCCTCTTTCTGTTTTCTCATTGTTAGTGATTAGGAATGCAAGGGATTTCTGTGAATTAATTTTATATCCTACAACTTTACTATATTCATTGATTACGTCTGATAATTTTCTGGTGTAGTCTTTAGGGTTTTCTATGTAGAGGATCATGTCATCTGCAAACAGTGAGAGTTTTACTTCCTCTTTTCCAATTTGGATTCCTTTTATTCCTTTTTCTCCTCTGATTGCTGTGTCTAAAACTTCCAAAACTATGTTGAATAGTGGTGGTGAGAGTGAGCATCCTTGTCTTGTTCCTGACTTTAGGGGAAATGCTTTCAATTTTTCACCATTGAGGATAATGTTTGCTGTGGGTTTGTCACATATAGCTTTTATTATGTTGAGGTAAGTTCCTTCTATGCCTGCTTTCTGGAGGGTTTTTATAATAAATGGATGTTGAATTTTTTCAAAGGCTTTCTCTGCATCTATTGAGATAATCGTATGGTTTTTATCTTTTAATTTGTTAATGTGGTGTATCACATTGATTGATTTGCAAATATTGAAGAATCCTCACATCCCTGGGATAAAGCCTGTGTGGTCATGATGTATGATCTTTTTAATGTGTTGTTGGATTCTGTTTGCTAGAATTTTGTTAAGGATTTTTGCATATATGTTCATCAGTGTTATTGGCTTGTAATTTTGTTTTTTTGTGGCATCTTTGTTGGGTTTTGAGATGTGTATAAGAGACAGATCTCAGTCATAAGTGAAGGAAAAGGCAGAGCGGCACCCTGAGCACTGAAGGCACACAGCACACACCCAGAACATCTCAGCAATGGCTGGGAGCCTTACTGGTTGCAGACATTTTAGGAAATCTCTGTCCACACATTAGCTGACCACTGAAGCAACCCAGTAGAGATTTTGGTGGCTGCAAAGGACAATAACTAGCCTAGAAAAGTCACTAAACAGCAACATCAGCAACGACAATGGTAACAAACTCTGGGGAAGAAGAATTTCCAGAATTGCCACACTATGTTGTTAAAAATATGCATTTTCAACAACAAATTTTGAGACATACAAACTGTCAACTTAAAAAAAAGCACAATATGAGAGTAATGGGTTTAACTTTTATTCTGGGAACTTTCTCAGGACAACACCTTGGAAGACAGCCTCTCAGTACCTTTGAGGGAACTGCTCCCAGAGTTAGGGGAGAAGGCAGTGTATGTCTGATTTTTTGGCTAGAGAATTCATGCTGACAAGCAAACATCGTGAATGAAAGATGGCTGCTAGTCACAAAGAATAGTTATCAAGTTAATGACTTTAGTTCTTGTGTTTGTATATATCTATGTGCTGCGACTGGACTGGCTTCTTCTAATGGGCCACTACTACTGTTACTATTCTGCTATGGTCCAGGAAGTGATTCTCCCTTACTGAATCTTCTCATACCTAGAGGCATACTCTTATAATCATTTAACTCTTATATAGAACAGTGTATTTAGAGAATCTTTCAGGTCACTTAATCATCATTATTTTTGTTGAATGCTCAGTTACATATTGGGTAATATAAGAAACAACAATCTTGCAAAATAGGCAAAATACAAGTAATAGTTACATTAATAAGGTCATAAGTAAGAATTTAAGTCAAGAACTTCAGAAACAGACCATATCCTTAAAGGATCACTAAGGCTAGAAAGATGATCACTTAAGGCAGAAACCTGATATTTTTAATGTGGGTCATTAAATGCATTATATTCCTTAGTATGACTTAATCATTTCCAACATAAGAGGGCATTTAAATAACTGGAGCTTGGTGTTACCTGTATAAATTCATCCCATAACTGAGGGAGATTCCCTCTTGATAACTGGCAACTTATGATTTTTGTTTTTACCAAAATTTAGCTCATTGCTCTGAACAAGCTTCAGTAACTTTTAAAGAAATTTTATTTTTGTGGCCAGGGTCAGAGAAAATATGATTGGCTGGCCAAATGAGAGAATCTCACCTAGTAATATCAATAGTGGTTTGAACAGAACTGTAACTCCACTTCTCTAAAATAAATTTTCTAACAGTCATCTCATCAGAGGCTTGGAGACAGAAATCCACCAAGGTAAACCAGAAGTACTGAATGGCCATAAAAATAAATTTTCTTTATGAGCACAAACTAACAAATTGAGTTAATTTTAAAAACCTGTATAAGGTCATGCCTATTAATGAAAAATATATGCTTTATATACAAAAGTCCAAGAAATCAAGAAAACATAAATAATCATTCAGGTCAGGTCCAGCGTCTTGGGATAGCTATCTATTAATATTTCTGATGCCATTTTGTTCTGGTGTGAGTGTTGTTTGCCCTCTGAGCATTGTTTTAAAGTAAGTTTGAAGCCCACAGTTCTCTCTATAGATCAGTCAGGTGCAGGGGGCCTTTTAAGGTTGTTGCTCAGTTGCTCAATCATGTCCAACTCGTTGTAATCCCATGGACTGCAGCACACCAGGATTTCCTGTCCTTCACTGTCTCCTGGAGTTTGCTCAAATTCATGCTCATTGAATCAGTGATGCCACCCAACCATCTCACCCTCTGTCATCCCCCTCTCCTCCCCCCTTCAATCTTTCCTAGCATCGGGGTCTTGGCCAATGGGTCAACTCTTTGCATCAGGTGGCCACAAGTATTGGAGCTTTAGCATCAGTCCTTCCAGTGAATATTCAGTGTTGATTTCCTTTAGAATTGACTGGTTTTATCTCCTTGCTGTCCAAGGGACTCTCAAGAGTCTTCTCCAGCACCACAATTTGAAGCATTAATTCTTTGGTGCCCAGCCTTCTTTCTGATACAACTCTCACATTCGTACATGACTGCTGGAAAAACCATAGCTTTGACTATACAGACCTTTGTCTGAGCTAGTTAGGAGTACCTAATAAGGCACTAAAGAATCCACTTGCAATACAGAAAACACAGGAGACACAGGTTCAGCCCCAGGATTCTTGCCTGGAGAATCCCATGAACAGAGGAGCCTGATGGGCTACAATCCATAGGACTGAAAATAGTCAGACATGACCGAAGTGATGGGGCACACATGTACAATAAGGGCCCTTCTGTCTCTGTAGGAGAGACTGCTTTATGTGGGTCATTTTCAGCATATATAATCTCCTGGTTGTAGGTCATGGGGCATCTGATCCTCATCCAAAGATAGAATACTGTGACAAGCTTCAGAAACAAGCTTAGAATGTCCTTTTAATAATTTAATTAAACTTTCGCAGTAATGTAACATAGCAACAAAGAGCTATCTAGGAAGTGAGTCTTAGGCAACAACTCAAAGACAATTAACAACACTAGAACTTAATAGTCACAAAAGTATATTATTCAAAGATAGTTTTTCTCTAAAAATCACTTTCATTTTTATCAAAGATAGCCAAATTAAGATATTCTCAAAGCAAGTCCAAATGGTGGCCCATAAAACAAATCTTACTAAATTTTAAAGGATGGGTCGCAAAAAGGCTTATTCTCCAATCACAGTAGAATAAAATTAGAAAGCAAATAGAAGAATAATTTGATATATTCACAAACATGTGGATATTAAACAACATACTCCCAATAATATACATCAAAGAAATCACAAGGGGCATTTTGAAATATCTCGAGATGAATTAAAACTAAAACTCAACAAAAGTTACAGGATACTCTAAAATAGTGTTTAGAGAAAACTTTATACCTGTAAACACCTATATATTTTTAAAAGATATCAATAGCACTCTGCCTGAAGAAACAAAGACTATTCTAAACACAAATTAACCAGAAGGAAGGAAATAATAGATTAGACTGGAAATTCATGAAACAGAGTAGGAAAACAGTAGAGAATATGGACAAAGCAAAAATTTGTCTTCAAAAATATAAGCAAAATTAATATAATGTCAGTTTTATCAAGCAAAAAATTACAAATTACTAAAACTAGGAGTGGAAGAAGGGACATCCCTATGACTTTACAGAAATAAGAATTATTATAAGGGAATAAGTGTGTGTGTGTGTGTGTGTGTGTGTGT
>SJYX01017001.1:204980-221885 GCA_006410675.1 Oreotragus oreotragus
TGTTTTGGGGTGAAATGTCCTATAGATATCAGTTAGGTCTAACTGGTCCATTGTAACATTTAAAGTTTGTGTTTCCTTGCTAATTTTCTATTTAGTTGATCTATCCATAGGTGTGAGTGGGGTATTACAGTCTCCCACTATTATTGTGTTACTCTTTAATTTCCCCTTTCATACTTGTTAGCATTTGCCTTACATATTGCAGTGCTCCTATGTTGGGTGCATATATATTTATAACTGTTGTATCTTCTTCTTGGTTTGATCCTTTGATCATTATGTAGCATCCTTCTTTGTCTCTTTTCACGACCTTTATTTCAAAGTCAATTTTATCTGATATGAGTGTTGCTGCTCCTGATTTCTTTTGATCTCCATTCACGTGCAATATCTTTTCCCAGCCCTTCACTTTCAGTCTGTATGTGTCCCGTGTTTTGAGGTGGGTCTCTTGTGGACAATAATATGCTATCTAGGTTTGTCATAGCTTTTCTTTCAATGACCAAGCATCTTTTATCTTCATGACTGCAGTCACTGTCTGCAGTGATTTTGGAGCCCAAGAAAATAAAGCCTGTCACTGTTTCCATTTTTTTCCCTTCTCTTTGCCATGAAATGATGAGATCAGATGCCATGATCTTTGTGTTTTGAATGTTGAGTTTTAAGCAAGCTTTTCCACTCTCCTCTTTAACCCTCATCAAGAGACTCTTTAGATCTTCTTTGATTTCTGCTATTAGAATTGTATCATCTGCATATCTGAGGCTATAGATATTTCTCTCAGCAATCTTGATCCCAGCTTATGATTCATCCAGCCTGGCATTTCACATGATGTACTCTGCATATAAGTTAAATAAACAAGATAACAATATACAGACTTGATGTACTCCTTTCCCAATTTTGAACCAGTCCATTGTTTCATGTTGGGTTCTGTTGCTTCTTGACCTGCATGCAGGTTTTTCAGGAGACACATAAGGTGATTGGGGATTCCCATCTCTTTAAGACTTTTCCACAGTTTGTTGTGATCCACACAGTCAAAGGCTTTAGCGTAGTCAATGAAACAGAAGTAGTTGTTTTTCTAGAATTACCTTGCTTTCTCTATGATCCAACTAATGTTGGCAATTTGATCTCTGATTCCTCTATTTTTTCTAAACCCAGCCTTTACATCTGGGATTTCTTTCTTTGCATACTATTGAAGCCAGGCTTGAAGGATTCTGAGCATACCTTGCTAGCATTGGAATGGGCACAGTTGTACAGTAGTTTGAACATCCTTTGGCATTGCTCTTCTTTGGGATTGGAACAAAAATTGGCCTTTCCAGTTCTCTGGTCACTGCTGAGTCTTCCAAATTTGCTGACACATTGACTGCAGTGCTTTAACAGCATCATCTTTTAGGATCTGAAATAACTCTGCTGGTGTTCCATTACCTCCACTATTGTACAGTAGTTTGAACATCCTTTGGCATTGCTCTTCTTTGGGATTGGAACAAAAATTGGCCTTTCCAGTTCTCTGGTCACTGCTGAGTCTTCCAAATTTGCTGACACATTGACTGCAGTGCTTTAACAGCATCATCTTTTAGGATCTGAAATAACTCTGCTGGTGTTCCATTACCTCCACTAGCTGTGTTTGTAGTAATGCTTCCTAAGGCCCGCTTGACTTCACACTCCAGGATATCTGACTCTAGCTGATGACCACACCATTATGGTTATCTGGGTCATTAAGATCTTTTGGGTATAGTTCTTCTGTATATTCTTTCTACCTCTTTTTAATATCTTCTGCTTCTGTTAGGTCTGTACTTTACATATAAATCAACTTTTAATACCTGATGGTAAGTCAAAAAAGGCAGATGCAAAAGGTCACATATTGCATGACTCCATATTTATGAAAAGTCCAAAGTAAGCGAGTTCATAGACACAAAAGGTAGGCTAAAGGGTCAAGAGAGAGGAAGTTTGGAGCAAATGAGGAGACCATAAATCATTTTCTTTTGGGGGTGATGCAAACATGCTAGAATTAGATAGTGCTGATGATTATACAACTTTATGAACACACTAGAGACAAATATGCNTCCAAAGTAAGCGAGTTCATAGACACAAAAGGTAGGCTAAAGGGTCAAGAGAGGGGAAGTTTGGAGCAAATGAGGAGACCATAAATCATTTTCTTTTGGGGGTGATGCAAACATGCTAGAATTAGATAGTGCTGATGATTATACAACTTTATGAACACACTAGAGACAAATATGCATTATTTACCATTCATTAAATTACAAACCCTGTCTCTCTACTGGGCATATCATTCTTCTCCCCGTAGGCAACTTTGTAGTTTAAGTGGCATATTTCAGTATTGGAAATTTGAGATCTCCTGGCCTGAATATACCCTCCAAGAAAAACACATTCCATAGGAGGTAGGAAAAAAGAATATCACTCACTTGGAAAGAATATTTATAAAAAGACTAAGAAATTTTCCCTTCTTTAAGTCTATGAGAACTTTTACGGAACTAATTCTAAAGAGACATGTTAAAGTTCAGGGCACCTATGTACTGAGGCACATAGACATCATTCATAGTACTTGAGAATTCTCATTTCCATATATAGCAAGCCAGGGAAATAAGCACAGCTTTGATTGATTTTTCTAGGAAAAAAGAATACAATATGGTGTAAGCACATTTCTTGTTTTCCTTTTCCTGAAGAGAATGGTTCTGAGAAAACCACAATAAGTTAGAATTCCGGGAGCTGCTTTTCAACTTCTCCTATGGGGAGCCCCAGGGCTCACTGGAATGGAGGGATTCCCGCAGCCTCCTACCTGTGCTCTTTGAGATATAAGACATTTCTTTCAGTTTCTCCAGTAATTGCTTTTTTCCACTACAAATTTAACAGATAAGGCTTCTCCAGTCAATTGCCATGTAGCTCACTGAGATAAAAATTAAAAACTTTGGAAACAGTATTAGATCTTGAATGTAATATACCCCAAACAAAATCACTGATTTCTAACCTTTCCAAACCTGTTCTTCCCCTAGTTCTCTCCATCTCAGTAAATGGCATCACAAACCACCTAACTACTTAAGCTCAAAACCCAGGAGACTTCCTTATTCCTCCCTTCTTTTCACCTTCATCATCCAACCCATCATCAAGTCTTATTGGCTCTGTAACTCCAAAACATTGCTTTGCCTCATTTACTTCTCTCTAAACCCACTGCTACTATCCAAGTCCAGCCATTATTTTCCCTAATGAGGATCACTGCATAGCCTCCTAACTGATCTTTTGTGCTCCACAGTCACCCTACCGCAACCCACTCTCTCCTGAGCTACTAGATTGGTCTCAGCAGGAAATTCACTCTCCTATACAAACCCATCTCCTGACAAGTATCCCACTGGATATAAAATAATATCCAAGCCACTTACAAAGCCCTGTTCTCTCAGACCCCTACCTCCCCTACTGACCACCTCCTACTCTTGCTTCACTCACTAGACCACAGTCTTTTCCTCTAACAGGCCAAATACACCCCCACTTTAGACAGTTGCATGTCTGAAACATTCTGGTCATTTCAGGACCCAGCTTAAGAATCACTGCTTCAGAGTATCTTGAGTGATGACTAATCTCATATATTTCCCCTTACACCACTGTGTTTTAATCATAGTGCTTTATCTATGATTATCTAGTATGTTCTTTATTTAAAATTTTTGCTCATATTTTTATCATCTCTGAAATATAAGCCTCACACAAGGTATATGCCCAGATGAGATTATTAAGGAGGATATTGAACATTTTGACAGTTTCTTCTATCACCATGGAGACAGAGACTATTAATGTATTTAAAGCAGATTTGCCATTTAAAAGGTGTTGGGTCGCTAATAATAACATCCTAATATATTATTATAGTTGATATTATGATTAAGGAAATAGACTCAGCACATCCCTAAACTGCTAGTCACATGGTAAGCCTGCTATGACAAGAAAGCTGGTGCCTGACAGAAAGCCCCATTCACTTGGATGGGCCAGTCTGTAGTAGCATTGACCCAAATGCAAAGGCTGAGTCCAGGATGAGCAACATATTGCTGGAGACCAAGCATCTCAAAGTTCTTGCCAGACTGGGCTGTGTCAGGCAAGTGTCTGTACCAGCTTGCAGACCATGGTGTGGAGTCAGAGCAGTTCATGAAGTACTGGCTGAGTGCCTAGAGTACACCAGATACTGTGCCACACATGGAAATACAGACCTAGCTAAGACATAAGGCTGGTAGTGCTGAATGATGGTTCGTTTATTAAAAGCAGTGCTCATCTCTTATCACTTTTGAAGGTTAATTTCAAACCACTTTAATAATTTTACAAACACTAATCCATTCTGTATGAAATGTCTGTGGTTATTAAATATTATCATCCCCATTTTTTTTTAATTCAGAAAGTTATGCTACAGAGGGATTAAGTGACTAGGCCAAGGGAACATACTTGGGAAGTGGTAAGCCTTGCTCAATACCATCAGCATCTGCATCTGACTCAATGCNATGAAATGTCTGTGGTTATTAAATATTATCATCCCCATTTTTTTTTAATTCAGAAAGTTATGCTACAGAGGGATTAAGTGACTAGGCCAAGGGAACATACTTGGGAAGTGGTAAGCCTTGCTCAATACCATCAGCATCTGCATCTGACTCAATGCCCTGAGTCCTCTGCCCTGTGGACTCAAATTCTGTACCTCTCCATGGATCTGATCTTACTCCTCTTGAAGTTGATCTCCTTGACTTGATATACATCTAACTTCCTCCTCTGGTGTTGCTTTTGTTAACATCTCAACCCTCCCTTGATGGGAGTCTGCACCAACTCATTCTCTGATTTATGAAATATCACTGCACGCACACACAACTCCCCAGTCCAAATTGTACGACAGAAGCTGCCTGTGGGCTATGAAGACTCTCCAGATGGGTTGGTTGTTTTGGATTTATCAGTTCAACGAAAAACAGGGACACTGTGATTCCCACATAGCTCAGAAAATGCATTCATATAGGAAACAAAGCCTCCACAACCACAGACAAGTATCTTGAGTCTCTACAAATAAGCTGCAATATAAATGCAAGACTGTTACATTTTCCAATGACTTAATTTGCCAGAGGGACACGAGCAATGAACAACAGAGCTGAGAGCAGCGCTGCACACAGGCAACACACTTTAAAATGTGGGCCTCTCTTGGGGAGTCGTAATTGTCATTTTCAATTTTTAAATGCTCTTCCATCCTATTGCCCTCTAGTCTTTTTAATAAGGCATCTCTGTGTATGCATGGGTATGCATGTGTGTTTTCTGTTTACATCTGATTGAAATGGCTGTGTGCAATTGTTTTTATTATAAATAGGAAAGTCCATCCACTAGTGATTACGAGCTCCACAATGAGTCATAAATATTAAATTTTGCTTGGAGCTTTTGGCACTCTGCAATGTTGTTTCTCAGACATATAACCTGAGTTCTTACCAATTTTTGAACCAAAGGTGAAGACCACAGTGACAGTTCATCCCTAGGTGCTTCTGGATAATAACCTCTTACTTTCCAAGGGGCAAACACTCAGAAAACTCCCTTTTCCCTTTATTATATTTTGCTGAGAGGCCCAAAATAGGGAGGGTTATGGATTCACGTGCAATTTTCCCTGTTGCCTGTCTCTCTGCTTGTCTTCATGTTCCAGCCAGCCTCTTGCCATCCCTCTCCTGTTTCCTGATCACTTGACCTCAAGCACATCCTGCATTCTCCTGGGGCTCCTTGTGAGGAATCACTGACCTGACCTTTATTCCTGTGCCCTGGCATCCTGTACTGTCACCGCCACTGCCGCCACTGCCCGGAGCTCTGTAACTGTCTGATCGTGAATCTCAATCACCACGTGTCACCTGCCATGATGCTCTCTGCTGCCCAGACTGCCAGACCACTCCTGTAGTGCTCCTGACTTGCTCTTCACCTCTGTACCTCACATCTGCAGCTGACAGGGGAACCTGCTTGCTGCCTTATATCTTGCTGTTTGGAAAGTAAGAGAAGGGAATCGTTCAGTGCAGTCATGTGAGCATCTGAATGTCGAGTTCTAGTTGTTATTTTTCATCCTTCTCTTACCCTAAACACTTAGGTATCCCCAAGGTGCCTCGAGATGGTTCAAATATAGCCTCACTTCATACCTTGAACCAGTGGCCTCCTCAACTCAAAAGCTGTTAAGTCTGATGCAGCCTGTAATCTGTGCCACCCAGTCATCTTCTGCAAGGCATCCAACATACCCGTCTATGTCTGAACTCTAATCTAGGGTTTTTTCCTCAGCCCCAAGGAAGTGTCACAGCATTTAGCACTGTGTCACTCCCATTGGCTAACTTGTGACTGAGTGAGTTGAAAATGCACAGGGTTAAGAAATGGTTTTGATAGCAGGGACAAGGAAAGCTGGATCTGGAATGGAGTAGCCAGTGCTGAGAGGCCAGAGAACAAGGGGACCCAGTGCTTACTCCACCAGGCCATGGAGGATATTGGAGAAACAACTAGACTGGATATCAAACAGAAAACTGAAGGACCAGACCACAGTAGGTCAAAAGCTTGGAAAGCCCAGAGACTGTAATGGCCCAAGTGCAAAGCCAATTGGAGGTCTGAAGTCAACTCACATGGTTGTACAGAGCATCTATCAAAAAAAGGCAAGAAAATCCACACAGAAGACTAGCATCAGGATAAGAACAGCAACAGCAGTATCAAGGCAGGGGTCTGGAGACAGAGGCAGTCACCTTCTTCAAACTGAACCATCTCCAGTCCCTTGCTCAGTTGAAAGCTGGTTGCAAGTCAGCATGGCCCAAACACCTGAGGGGAATGATATCAGAAGATAGCAAAGGGCAGGAGAAAGACAGTCATTTAGTTTCTTTAGAATAACCATGACATCAAGAGGGATAGACAGTTCTGTGTGTGCATGTTACAGAAACTCCACAAGCTCATGAGCAGCTTAGGTTCTGGGAAGATCTTAAACCCCAGGGACTTCCTAAACTATCCCAAAGTCCACTTGTCTACACATCCAAAGATATGATGTCCATGGGACCACTGATACCATCTGCTGGTGGTGAACAGGGTAGATAAAGTTTTCCCCTGGGCTTGCCTCCTTAAAATTACAAAGTTGAAAATATCTAAATAGACATGCATCTTTATAACCAAAAGCAGAGAGTAGATGGACAGAAACCTTGCATGGAAAATGAGTAATTTGGGTCTTCTGTCCCTCCTAAAGCCCTCATCTGCCCAAACCACCATCGTTCAGTCCTCTAGATGCTAATTAAATTCAAATAAGCATTTACTGAGGGCTCCTAGAGAGCCAGAGACAGTGTTAAGCAGCAGGAGAGATAAAGAAGAATGTCAATGCCTACTTTTGAAGAGCTTTTAATTTAGTCAGGGAATCAGTCAACTAATGACAAATAATCATATCTTCCAGGTACCCCAGTAGAATATAAGAGTCTTGAAGGATGACTTGGTTTGCAAATTTGAGAAAAGGTCTGTCTGAGGAAGCAATTGAAACAATGAATGAAAAATGCAAGGACAGAGGCTTTGGATAAAGGTGGCTGATTGAGTGCATGCATTTTATTTCACTCCCTTCTGAAGCCCTCTAAAATTTCACAGAGATTTTTAAGGCATATACTCACAAGAACAAAATAATATGGGAGGGGAGACAACAGTCACAAAACTTTGGAATCTGGGAAGCAAATAAGGAAAGTAAAGAATGCTAAATCCTAAGCTGGCAATGAGGAAGCCAAAAAGAAAACTGATTTATTCCACAGAATATACCAAAGTCTCCGAGATTAATTACCCCAGGTATCTCCAGCTGCTGCTGCCAAGTCACTGCAGTTGTGTCCAACTCTGTGTGACCCCACAGATGGTCACCCACCAGGCTCCTCTGTCCCTGGGATTCTCCAGGCAAGAATACTGGAATGGATTGCCATTTGCTTCTCCAGTATCTCCAGAAGTAGGCCTTATTTATGGTGCTGAAAGCTAGAGATAAACCTGGTTAAGAAGGCTAAGGTCCTGACCGCTTTGCTCACTCTGTCCAGTTAAGGACTAACTCTTGCCCACCTTCTTCCTAGTAAACAGAAACCAGAGAATTTTTAACTAGAGGATACTAGAGATAGTCAAGGGTGAAAGTATGATATGTAAACAGGAGGAATGAATGAATATTATGTTGAAAAACCAAGCCTTCTTCTCTAAGTTAATTTCTAAAACACTGTCAGAGGGAAGGTCACTGCAGGATAGTAGTGAGGCACTGGAGGGCTTTTCTGTGAAATCTTTCCAGTCCAAAGGAAATGGAGAGTGATATGGTACCTCTCTAGTCCTGTCCCCATACAGGGAGAGTCACACTGTACTAACCTCATATCCATGCTCAGAGTCCAGCCTGATTATAGTGCTTCATTCTGAAAAAATGAGCACTCCAAGGTCTCTGCCCAAAGAAAGGAAAACACACGTCCTCACAAGTATACTTGTGGGTATTCATAGCAACATTGTTTACAGTAAAAGAAAAAGGGAAAACAACACAAATATCCATCAATGAATGAATGGATAAATAAAATGTGGTACATCCATACAATGGAGCAGTATTCAGCAATAAACAGGAATGACGTACTGATACATGCCAATGTGGATGAACCTTGAAAACATTGTGCACAATGAGAGAAGCCAGTCACAGAAGGCCACGTAATGTATAATTCCATTTATGTGAAATGTCCTGAATAGATAAATCCATAGAAACAAAGTAGATTAGAAGTTTTTAGGGACTGGAGGGACATGGGAATAAAAGTGACTGATAATGGGTACAGGGTTTCTTCCTGGGATGATATAAATGTTCTATTATTTGATAGTGATGATGATTGTACAGCTCTGTGAATAGACTAAAAACTACTGGATCATAACCTTTAAAGGGTACATTTATAGATCATGAATTATGTCTCAAAAAAAAACTGTTATAATAAACACACCTGCATATCACATACATGCACAAAACCAAAATTCACCAGACATCTGAGGAGGGATGTAACACAGAACTGTCCAATGGAAATATATGCAAGCTACATATATACTTTTAAATTTTCTAGTAGCCACATTAAAATAAGTAAAAATTTAAAAACTAATTTTCATAATATATTTTATTTACCCCTAATATTATCATTTCAACATGTAACAAATAATATATATTAAATACATCCTTTCTTTCATTCCAGTTTCTCAAAATCCAGAGTGTTTGTTATACTTACAGTACATCTTACTTACAGTTTGAACTAAACAAATTTCAGTTATCCAATAATCCATATATCTAGTGGCTACTATATTAGAGAACATGAATCGAAAATGAATGACCTGGACCAAAATAAACACAAAGGAAAACAAAAGCCAAGTTTTTTTTTTGTTTTTTTGTTTTTTTTAGAGAAAACAAACTACAGAAAGAAAAAAATTTTAGAAATAAGCTATCTGAGAATTCCCTGGTCATCCAGAGGTTAGGACTTGATGCTCTCACTGCAAGGGGGCCTGGGTTCAATCCCTGAGGGGGAACTAAAATTCTGCAAGATAACCTGCATGATATAGCCAAAAAAGAGAAAGAAATAAGCTATTAATAATGTGCTAAGAAATAAGCTAATAATAATGTGCTCAGGGAATAAGAAAAGATTTGGACTCTAACAAGAGCAGAATACTTAAAAAAAAAAAAAAAAGAACAGAACAGAGGACAAAATAAAGACTATTAGAAATTAAAAGTATGATAGGAGAAACTAAGAATTAAATAGAGGTGTTCAAGGATAAAATTAAGAAAATTTCCCCTGGAGTAGAGCGAAAGGACAGAGAACTAGAAAATTAGAAAACTAGTCACAGAGAAGGGAGAAAATAATCAAAGGAATAGTTAAGAAATATTTCCAGAACTAAAGAACTAGCTTCCTGATTGAAAAGATCCAGTGATTACCCAGAACAATAGGTGAAAAGAGACTCACAATGAGACACATCAGTTGTGAAATTTTGGAACACTTGAAATTCAAAATGTTAAAGCTCTTTTTCCCTAGTGGCTCAGACAGTCAAGAATCTGCCTGAAATGCAGCAGACCTGGGTTCAGTCCCTAGGTCAGAAAGATCCCCTGGCAAAGGAAATGATTATCCTCTCCAGTATTCTTGCCTGAAAAATTCCATGGACAGAGAAGTCTGGCTGCTACCGAGTCAGACATGACTGAACAACTAACCACACTTTGAAATGAAAAGGAGATACTACAAGCTATCGAAGAGATAAAATAAAGGTCACAAATAAAAGACCAGGACTTCAGCTGGTTTGAGGACTTCTCAACAGCAATGTTGGAAGCTAGAAGACAATGGATTGAGTTCAGTTCAGCCGCTCAGTCATGTCCGACTCTTTGCGACCCCATGAACTGCAGCACACTAGGCCTCCCTGTCCATCACCAACCCCCAGAGTTTACCCAAACTCATGAGTCGGTGATGCCATCCAACCATCTCAGCCTCTGTTGTCCCCTTCTCCTCTGGCCTTCAATCTTACCTAATATCAGAGTCTTTTCAATGAGTCAGCTCTTTGCATCAGGTGGCAAAAATATTGGAGTTTCAGCTTCAACATCAGTCCTTCCAATGAACACCCAGGACCGATTTCCTTTCAGATGGACTGGTTGGACACCTTGCAGTCCAAAGGACTCTCAAGAGTCTTCTCTAACACCCCAGTTCAAAAACATCAATTCTTCTGTGCTTGGCTTTCTTTATAGTCCAACTGTCACATCCATACATGACTACGAAAAACCATAGCCTTGACTAGACAGACCTTTGTTGACAAAGCAATGTCTCTGCTTTTTAATATGCTGCCTAGGTTGGTCATAACTTTCCTTCCAAGGAGTAAGCATCTTTTAATTTCATGGCTGCAGTCATCTGCAGTGATTTTGGAGCCCAAAAAGAGATTTGGGGAATGATTTCCAACCCTGAATTCTATAAATGTATATTTAATCATTCTATTTATTACTTGTGTGTGTGTTGTGCTCAGTTGTGTCCAACTCTTTGCAACCCCATTGACTGTAGCCCACCAGGCTCCTCTGTCCATGGAAATTTCCAGGCAAGAATACTAGAGTGGGTTGCCATTTCCTCCTCCAGGGTATGTTCCTGACCCAGGAATCTGTCTCTTATACACAGCTCTACAAATAAGCTGCAATATAAATGCAAGACTGTTACATTTTCCAATGACTTAATTTGCCAGAGGGACATGAGCAATGAACAACAGAGCTGAGAGCAGCGCTGCACACAGGCAACACACTTTAAAATGTGGGCCTCTCTTGGGGAGTCGTAATTGTCATTTTCAATTTTTAAATGCTCTTCCATCCTATTGCCCTCTAGTCTTTTTAATAAGGCATCTCTGTGTATGCATGGGTATGCATGTGTGTTTTCTGTTTACATCTGATTGAAATGGCTGTGTGCAATTGTTTTTATTATAAATAGGAAAGTCCATCCACTAGTGATTACGAGCTCCACAATGAGTCATAAATATTAAATTTTGCTTGGAGCTTTTGGCACTCTGCAATGTTGTTTCTCAGACATATAACCTGAGTTCTTACCAATTTTTGAACCAAAGGTGAAGACCACAGTGACAGTTCATCCCTAGGTGCTTCTGGATAATAACCTCTTACTTTCCAAGGGGCAAACACTCAGAAAACTCCCTTTTCCCTTTATTATATTTTGCTGAGAGGCCCAAAATAGGGAGGGTTATGGATTCACGTGTAATTTTCCCTGTTGCCTGTCTCTCTGCTTGTCTTCATGTTCCAGCCAGCCTCTTGCCATCCCTCTCCTGTTTCCTGATCACTTGACCTCAAGCACATCCTGCATTCTCCTGGGGCTCCTTGTGAGGAATCACTGACCTGACCTTTATTCCTGTGCCCTGGCATCCTGTACTGTCACCGCCACTGCCGCCACTGCCCGGAGCTCTGTAACTGTCTGATCGTGAATCTCAATCACCACGTGTCACCTGCCATGATGCTCTCTGCTGCCCAGACTGCCAGACCACTCCTGTAGTGCTCCTGACTTGCTCTTCACCTCTGTACCTCACATCTGCAGCTGACAGGGGAACCTGCTTGCTGCCTTATATCTTGCTGTTTGGAAAGTAAGAGAAGGGAATCGTTCAGTGCAGTCATGTGAGCATCTGAATGTCGAGTTCTAGTTGTTATTTTTCATCCTTCTCTTACCCTAAACACTTAGGTATCCCCAAGGTGCCTCGAGATGGTTCAAATATAGCCTCACTTCATACCTTGAACCAGTGGCCTCCTCAACTCAAAAGCTGTTAAGTCTGATGCAGCCTGTAATCTGTGCCACCCAGTCATCTTCTGCAAGGCATCCAACATACCCGTCTATGTCTGAACTCTAATCTAGGGTTTTTTCCTCAGCCCCAAGGAAGTGTCACAGCATTTAGCACTGTGTCACTCCCATTGGCTAACTTGTGACTGAGTGAGTTGAAAATGCACAGGGTTAAGAAATGGTTTTGATAGCAGGGACAAGGAAAGCTGGATCTGGAATGGAGTAGCCAGTGCTGAGAGGCCAGAGAACAAGGGGACCCAGTGCTTACTCCACCAGGCCATGGAGGATATTGGAGAAACAACTAGACTGGATATCAAACAGAAAACTGAAGGACCAGACCACAGTAGGTCAAAAGCTTGGAAAGCCCAGAGACTGTAATGGCCCAAGTGCAAAGCCAATTGGAGGTCTGAAGTCAACTCACATGGTTGTACAGAGCATCTATCAAAAAAAGGCAAGAAAATCCACACAGAAGACTAGCATCAGGATAAGAACAGCAACAGCAGTATCAAGGCAGGGGTCTGGAGACAGAGGCAGTCACCTTCTTCAAACTGAACCATCTCCAGTCCCTTGCTCAGTTGAAAGCTGGTTGCAAGTCAGCATGGCCCAAACACCTGAGGGGAATGATATCAGAAGATAGCAAAGGGCAGGAGAAAGACAGTCATTTAGTTTCTTTAGAATAACCATGACATCAAGAGGGATAGACAGTTCTGTGTGTGCATGTTACAGAAACTCCA
Source organism: Oreotragus oreotragus (assembly GCA_006410675.1). NCBI lineage: Eukaryota > Metazoa > Chordata > Mammalia > Artiodactyla > Bovidae > Oreotragus > Oreotragus oreotragus. The sequence goes on from SJYX01017001.1 coordinate 217,978, forward strand.
CAAGCTCATGAGCAGCTTAGGTTCTGGGAAGATCTTAAACCCCAGGGACTTCCTAAACTATCCCAAAGTCCACTTGTCTACACATCCAAAGATATGATGTCCATGGGACCACTGATACCATCTGCTGGTGGTGAACAGGGTAGATAAAGTTTTCCCCTGGGCTTGCCTCCTTAAAATTACAAAGTTGAAAATATCTAAATAGACATGCATCTTTATAACCAAAAGCAGAGAGTAGATGGACAGAAACCTTGCATGGAAAATGAGTAATTTGGGTCTTCTGTCCCTCCTAAAGCCCTCATCTGCCCAAACCACCATCGTTCAGTCCTCTAGATGCTAATTAAATTCAAATAAGCATTTACTGAGGGCTCCTAGAGAGCCAGAGACAGTGTTAAGCAGCAGGAGAGATAAAGAAGAATGTCAATGCCTACTTTTGAAGAGCTTTTAATTTAGTCAGGGAATCAGTCAACTAATGACAAATAATCATATCTTCCAGGTACCCCAGTAGAATATAAGAGTCTTGAAGGATGACTTGGTTTGCAAATTTGAGAAAAGGTCTGTCTGAGGAAGCAATTGAAACAATGAATGAAAAATGCAAGGACAGAGGCTTTGGATAAAGGTGGCTGATTGAGTGCATGCATTTTATTTCACTCCCTTCTGAAGCCCTCTAAAATTTCACAGAGATTTTTAAGGCATATACTCACAAGAACAAAATAATATGGGAGGGGAGACAACAGTCACAAAACTTTGGAATCTGGGAAGCAAATAAGGAAAGTAAAGAATGCTAAATCCTAAGCTGGCAATGAGGAAGCCAAAAAGAAAACTGATTTATTCCACAGAATATACCAAAGTCTCCGAGATTAATTACCCCAGGTATCTCCAGCTGCTGCTGCCAAGTCACTGCAGTTGTGTCCAACTCTGTGTGACCCCACAGATGGTCACCCACCAGGCTCCTCTGTCCCTGGGATTCTCCAGGCAAGAATACTGGAATGGATTGCCATTTGCTTCTCCAGTATCTCCAGAAGTAGGCCTTATTTATGGTGCTGAAAGCTAGAGATAAACCTGGTTAAGAAGGCTAAGGTCCTGACCGCTTTGCTCACTCTGTCCAGTTAAGGACTAACTCTTGCCCACCTTCTTCCTAGTAAACAGAAACCAGAGAATTTTTAACTAGAGGATACTAGAGATAGTCAAGGGTGAAAGTATGATATGTAAACAGGAGGAATGAATGAATATTATGTTGAAAAACCAAGCCTTCTTCTCTAAGTTAATTTCTAAAACACTGTCAGAGGGAAGGTCACTGCAGGATAGTAGTGAGGCACTGGAGGGCTTTTCTGTGAAATCTTTCCAGTCCAAAGGAAATGGAGAGTGATATGGTACCTCTCTAGTCCTGTCCCCATACAGGGAGAGTCACACTGTACTAACCTCATATCCATGCTCAGAGNTCTTCTCCAGCACCACAGTTCGGTACTCCACCTGCTTTATGGTCCAGCTCTCACAACCATATGTGACCACCGACAAGACCATAGCCTTGACTATATGGACCTTTGTGGGCAGAGGCACGTCTCTGCTTTTCAACACATTGTCTAGGTCTGTCATAGCCTTCCTGCCAAGAAGCAACCATCTTCTGATTTCATAGCTGCAGTCACCATCCTCAGTGATTTTAGAGCCAAGAAGGGGAAGTCTGACACTGCTCCACCTTTTCCCCCTCTGTTTGACTTGAAATAATGGGGCTGAAAGCCATAATCTTTGGGTTTTTGGTATTTAGTTTCAAGCTGGTTCTTTCACTCTCCTCCTTCACCCTCATCAAGAGGCTGTTTAGTTTCCTCTTCACTTTCTGCCATTAGAGTAGTATCATCTGCATGTCTGAGGTGGTTGTTCTCCCTTCTATCCTGATTCCAGCTTGTAACTCACCCAGCCTGGCATTTCTCATGATGTGTTCAGTGTATAGATTAAACAAATAGAGTGACAGCAGACAGCCCTGTCGTATTCCTTTTTCAGTCTTGAACCAATCATTTGTTCCATACAGGGTTCTGACTGTTGCTTCTTGACCTGCATACAGGTTTCTCAGGAGACAGGTAAGATGCTCTGGTATTCTCATCACTTTAAGAGCATTCCACAGTTCATTATAATCCACGTAGTCAAAGGCTTTGGCATAGTCAATGAAAGAGAGGTATTTGTTTTTGTGGAATTCCCTGGCTTTCTCTGTGATCCAATGAATATTGGCAATTTAATCTCTGGTTTCTCTTCCTTTTCTAAAACCCAGCTTGGACATCTGGAAGTCCTTGGTTCACATAATGCTGAAGACTAACATGCCAGATTTTGCTTGTTGCTCTTGATCTATTCCGTGCCATTCCCTTGCAAACTAAATTTCTCAAACTCCCTTGCCAGTTAGCTCAGGGCTAGACTCAGTCAATGAAAGGCAGCAGAATCAAGAAAGAAGCTAGGGCATCCCTCCTCTAATTTTCCTGTGCATCTAGAAAGATCTCTGACTGTGGCTGCCTCTTCTCCATGGTTTCTCTCTCCCAAGCCAGACTAACACCTCTTTCCATGGCCCTAGCTCTCATATTGGGATTCTAAATCAGTAACAAATGATTTCAGCAATCATCCTCTTAAAAAGAATACGTGAAAAAATTTTACTTTACAAATTGAAAAATTTAATCATTGCTTTCTTTCCCCTTTGGGTTTTTCAAAATTTTATTCTACTTCCTTGATATGCTTTTATATAAATGTAATGCTGAGAGTCCTTTACTAATCATTGTACCAAACAAATGTAAATCAAAATCTATATATAAAATTTTCAAATTGGTTTAATTTCCTATCCTTAAGTCAACATGATCAAATTATTTCTGGAGTAAGTTGTCATTGCAATTATTATTGGTAAATATTTGATCTTAACAAAATTTAAAATAAAGTAATTAAAGTAATAAATGAAGTAATATTATAATAAAGTAATAAGTATAAACTTATTATAATATATAATAAAGTAACAAATAAAGTAATTAAAATATAGGAAGTAGAATTTTAGTGCAAGTGCCTTTCCATGAGATAGTTTTTTTTTTTTCAATTAGTACATGCATCTATGGATGAAAATGGCTTATTGCCAAAATCAAATAAAGATCATCACTGATTATGCATTAATTCTATAAGTGTAAGCCCTGAGAAACCATGTGCACACAGTATGGTATGAATATTATTTTTTTCTTTTAAAAATAAATGTCACTTGATGTTTTAAAATTCCTTCCTGGTTATAAAATGAAATCCATATAGTGCTCTATCATCTAATTTTTTTTAAGATGATATATATGATGTATCAGTTGACAATTTAATTGTATTCTTTGATTTTGTGGAATGTGAAGAGTTGGAAAACAACTTGAATCACAAAAATTTTTTATGAGTTAAACTTTTGAGTCATTAACTTTTTATATTTTAGGAAATATAGTCTTTATCCAACCTTAGAAACTTGTTATTAATTATACTTGCTACTGTTCAATGTAAAGCCATCATGCTTAGCATAAGAAAGAATTGAGGAAGAGCATACTATTGTGAACCATAGTATACTTTGCAATTGTATTATTTTCTGATATAATACTATTATTTAATCATAATGAAATATATATTCATCAAAACCCTAGACCTACAGATTTTGTTTATTCAGGTTATCAGAATTCTCTACCATAAAACTTAGTTAGGAAACCTGATTCTTATTTTCTGCCCATCAGCCATATAAATTTATTTTCCATCAAAAAATTCTGATTCTATTTTTCACTTGAAATAGCATATTATTATATAGTTCAGATCAAATTGCCAACATCTGCTGGATCATGGAAAAAGCAAGAGAGTTCCAGAAAAACATCTATTTCTGCTTGATTGACTATGCCAAAGCCTTTGATGTGTGGATCACAATAAACTGT
>SJYX01017001.1:227006-238799 GCA_006410675.1 Oreotragus oreotragus
TCAAGAGGCAGGTCAGGTGGTCTGGTATTCCCATCTCTTTCAGAATTTTCCACAGTTTATTGTGATCCACACATCAAAGGCTTTGGCATAGTCAATCAAGCAGAAATAGATGTTTTTCTGCAATTCTCTTGATTTTTTGATGATCCAGCGGATGTTGGCAATTTGATCTCTGGTTCCTCTGCCTTTTCTAAATCCAGCTTGAACATCTGGAAGTTCATGATTCACATATTGCTAAAGCCTGGCTTGGAGAATTTTGAGCATTACTTTACTAGTGTGTAAAATGAGTGCAATTGTGCGGTAGTTTGAGCATTCTTTGGCATTGCCTTTCTTTGGGATTGGAATGAGAACTGACCTTTTCCAGTCCTGTGGCCACTGCTGGGTTTTCCAAATTTGCTGGCATATTGAGTGCATCACTTTCACAGCGTCATATTTCAGGATTTGAAATAGCTCCACTGGAATTCCATCACCTCCACTAGGTTGGTTCGTAGTGATGCTTTCTAAGGCCCACTTGACTTCACATTCCAGTATGTCTGGATCTAGATGATTGATTACACCAGTGATCACACACATCGTGATTATCCAGGTGGTGAAGATCTTTTTTGTACAGTTCTTCTGTGTATTCTTGCCACCTCTTCTTAACATCTTCTGCTTCTGTTAGGTCCCTACCACTTCTGTGCTTTATCGAGCCCATCTTTGCATGAAATATTCCTTTGGTATCTCTAATTTTACATTAAAGTTGGCAAAATATGACTCAGGGGCAAATCTGACCGACTGCTTGCTTTTGTAAGTAAAGTTTTTCTGGAATACAGCTCCATCTGTTCATTTCTGTATTGTCTATGCCTGTATTAGCACCACCACAGCAGACTTAAGTACAGTGGGCTCTCAGATATCTTAGGTATCCATAGGTTTGAATCCATATCCTTGGATTCAAACAACCTTGAATTGAAAATATCTTTTTTAAAAAATCCAGAAAGCTCTGAGAAGCAAAACTTGAATCTGCTGTGTACCAACAACTATCTGCATTGCATCTTCATTTATTCAGTTCAGTTCAGTTGCTCGGGCATGTCCAAATCTTTGCAACCCCATGAGCTGCAGCACGCCAGGCCTCCCTGTCCAATACCAAATCCCTGAGCCTACCCAAACTTATGTCCATTGAGTCAGTGATGCCATCCAACCATCTCATCCTCTGACATCCACTTCTCCTCCTGCCTTCAGTCTTTCCCACCATCAGGGACTTTTCAAATGAGTCTGTTCTTTGCATCAGATAACCAAAGTATTAGAGTTTCACCTTCAACATCAGACCTTCCAATTAACAGCCAGGACTGATCTCCTTTAGGATGGTCTGGTTGGATTTCCTTGCAGTCCAAGGGTCTCTCAAGAGTCTTCTCCAACACCACAGTTTAAAAGCATCAATTCTTCAGCACAGCTTTCTTTATAGTCTAACTGTCACATCCATACATGACCACTGGAAAAATCATAGCCTTGACTAGACAGTCCTTTGTTGGCAAAGTAATGTCTCTGCTTTTGAATATGCTATCTAGGTTGGTCATAACTTTCCTTCCAAGGAGTAAGTGTCATTTAATTTCATGGCTGAAATCAACATCTGCAGTGATTTTGGAGCCAAAAAAAATAAAATCTGACACAGTTTCCCCATTTATTTCCCATGAAGTGATGGGACCAGATGCCATGATCTTCATTTTCTGAATGTTGAGCTTTAAGCCAATTTTTTCACTCTCCACTTTCACTTTCATCAAGAGGCTCTTTAGTTCTTCTTCACTTTCTGCCATAAGGGTGGTGTCATCTGCATATCTGAGGTTNGGTGGGAGGGGGGTTCATGTTTGGGAGTTCGTGTAAAAAAATAAATAAATACAAAAAAAAAAAAAGCAGTGTATTGGCAACAAGGCAATTGTGTGTGTTAGAATGGAAGGAGAAGGGTTGAGTGGGCAAGAGATTCTATGCTGTCAGGCCAGAGGGGAGGGAATATCACTATAAAGTCACCCAAGGAAAACTAAAGAAAAATAAATTTCAAGATAATGAGATTTTAAAATATTTTGAAGTATCAGGCAATTGTTATACAATATTGAACATGAGTAAAATTTGATAACTTTATTTATTCATTAATTTCTGAAATAAAGATGGCAGCTTATTCATTTTAACGAACTGACCTGGCTTCCAAGACAATATGTAATGTAAGTGGTGACTTATGATTCTCTTGACTATGTTATCCTCCTCAATACCTCTCTGAGTAGAGTTTCTTACAATGCCCATAACCGATTATGCTTAGAGCCAAGAGGCTTGTTTCTTAAACCATTCTTAATTTTTGTGGATGCTGCATTCACTTCTGTTGCAAATCTTAGCAAGCATTTTTTTCTATAAGAAAAACTTGTTCTTCTCTTTTATTAACCTATGAGATTGGCTTTGAGATCAAAATTAGCTACTAAATTACTGTCATAAATCAAAATTTCAGTTAGTTACATTGATTACAATTGTCTTCAGTGGGGAACTCTCAAGGTAACAACTGTCAGTCAGTCAATCAGTTCAGTCACTCAGTTGTGTCCGACCCTTTGTGACCCCATGAATTGCAGCACGCCAGGCCTTCCTGTCCATCACCAACTCCTGGAGTTCACTCAGACTCACGTCCATCGAGTCAGTGATGCCATCCAGCCATCTCATCCTCTGTCGTCCCCTTTCCTTCTGCCCTCAATCCCTCCCAGTGTCAGGGTCTTTTCCAATGAGTCAATTCTTTGCATGACGTGGCCAGAGTATTGGAGTTTCAGCTTCAGCATCAGTCCTTCCAATGAATACCCAGGACTGATCTCCTTTAGGATGGACTGGTTGGATCTCTTTGCAGTCCAAGGGACTCTCAAGAGTCTTCTCCAACACCACAGTTCAAAAGCATCAATTCTTCAGTGCTCAGCTTTCTTCACAGTCCAACTTTCACATTCATACATGACCACTGGAAAAATCATAGCCTTGACTAGACAGACTTTTGTTGGCAAAATAATATCTCTGCTTTTCAATATGCTGTCAAGGTTGGTCATAACTTCCTTTCCAAGGAGTAAGCGTCTTTTAACTTCATGGCTGCAATCACCATCTGCAGATTTGGTCATAAAAGGTTGTACTCTTGCACATATTTCCATGGCAGTAAATTAACAGACTGAAAGTACCGAGCTAATTAGTAATGTATGTAGAAAGAGACTATTCTATAAAAGAAATAGTTATTTTAATCTAGGTGAATTTCTTGATTTTAGGTAATAATGATTTTTTTTTTTTTATTTTTAACCACACTCCAATATAACGTCAAGACTGGTAAACTGTGAGCTTTGGAAATATATACAAATATATACATGTCAAACAGAATTTCTTAAATTTAAAGCAAGAGACTGGCTAAAATTTAATATTACACTATATATGAAGGAAAGTAGTAGAAGAGAAAGAAAATTAATTGGCCAAGAAATCAGAAAATCTCTCCTAGTCGCATAATCTTAGGCAAAACACTTCATTTTCTGAACTTAAGTTTCTTACTGGAAAATAACTGAAAGGTACAGTCCTCATGCTCCCTCACGTGCGTGAGGGCCAAGACAGTAGTACATGCGCAAGTGCTATGCGAATGTCAGACTACTGACGGCACGTGTCAAGTTGTTTCTTTCTGTTACAGTCACTGTGCTGAGTGGTATTCAAAACAACTGTAGCAAAGAAAACTTCATACTAGTCTCTAAAATACAGAAGCACAAAATTTCAGAGCTAGAAACCATCTTTGATATCATAGAGTTTGCTCTCTTACCGATTTGAAAATATTCCCCCACTCTTTGCCTCTAAGACACCGTGTCTTGATGTTCTTCCTACTGTTCTGAGCATTCTTCCTCAGGCTTCATTGCCTGCACATCCTCCAAGTTCAGGCTTTTTAATATTAGAGTTCCTCCAGGCTCATCTCTTTTCTTCTTCTGCTATATTCTTTCCCTGAGTCCTGCCACCTACTTCCAGAGCCATCTCCACAGGTATGTAACTGTCTTCTAAGATTCGATTTCAAGTCACACCTCTCCCCAGTTTCTACCCAACTAGCCAGTTGTCTACTTGACACTTCTGTTGGAGGTTTCAATAAAATCTTTCTAAAACTGACCTCAAATTCTGTTTTCTTTCCTGCCCCCCCAAACTTGGCCCTCTTCCAATGTGCTTACCTCAGCACATTTCATGCCCATGTAATAACCTGTTCCACAAATGAGAACTTTGGGTATCATTGTTGTCATTTCTCTTTCTGTCACTTCCCATACCCAAGAATGTACTTCAGTCCTATAGATTTTGCCTTTAAAAAATATCTTAGGTCTATCTACATCTCTCCATCTGAATAACTAAATAACTTTGGGAAATACTGAGTTCAACAAAATCTATAGACAAAAATCTGTTACTTATGAATGCCCCAGAAACTCTATTCAGCTAATATCTATTAAAAACCTCTTCACTTATCTGCTTTCCCCTGTTTTAGAAACTGACATTTTGGACCCCAAAGTGAGGGTATTTCCCTGGCATTTCCTTTAACAACTGTATGTAACTTTTAGCCTCTTACTCTGACTAGATACATAGATGACTGTCTCTGGTCCAGGCCACCAACCACAGGGTCTCGGCTGGGACCCACTCAGTGCACATTGATGAGCCACCATAATTCCAAGTATCAGAGAGAAGATATGGGGCGGGAGCCTGCTATTTGTACCTTCCTCCTCAGAAGAACTTTGAACTTCTCATGTGAATTGGGCCCTCTCTTCCTAGGACCAGCTTTGCTTCCCAAGGACCAAGAAGAGTGGGAGTATTGATCAAGTGAAAACAGTTTAACACTGTAGTTTGTAAAACTGAGTGGGTACTTTGGTTCTGTGCTGAATAGTGAGATCTGCCTCCTGTGACCTGCTGTTTCCACCCTTCAACACAGGAGAGGCTGGCATTCTGTGTCTTTTTAAATCCTATTTAATCTCTGCCTTAACAGCTGTCTGGTTATTTGCCTCCAGGATTGTGAGGAGCCTTAAGTGAAATAGAGGAGTTTGCATAGTTTGTGATATGGAATAAGTGCTCCATAAAGAGGAACTATTATTATGACTGATTATTTTAATCTCCCTAATTACTTTTAAGCACCGTAAGGACAGGGACCAAGTGTTATGTTTCTTTGTATCCTCCTAGTAATTAGCATAGTATCTGGCTCATAGTTGGCTTAATAAATATTTATTGAAGAAATGAGTTTGCTTACTTCACAGGTTTTTTTTGCCAGTCGATGGCCTTATGTTCCTTGGATACCATTCAGCTAAAGAAATCATTGTAAATGAAGTAAACATTTGTTATTCTTAATACAAATTCCTCTGAAAAACCACCCTAAAGGATGCAGAAGAGGCAGAGTTTGAAAATTCCTCTTAGTTATGGCTACCATCTTGGAAGAGCAATTCCAAAACTGAATCAGACAGCTCCTTAGAAAGCAACCTATTTGTCTACATTGTAGCATAAACTTGAAGTTAGTGCTTGGATGGAGTTTCAGTGAAACAGTTTCAACTCCAGCATCATCCAAACAGGACTGGTACTTCTCCAGGCTCCCTTTCCTCTCTGGTGAGTGATGCCTTGTCATCTGATTGGCATGAAAATCACAATCCAACTGTGGAGCCCAGGGCAAGCCTGCTGTCAGCTAGCTGAGTTGTAAAGCTGGGAGTACAGGAACTGGGATGGCACAAGAAAAGTCTGATCCTTTGAAATAGGTTAGGGCTAGGATACTCTCTCCTTAACTCCTTAAACCAGCACTATCCAGTAGAATATTTTACAGTGACAGAAATGCTATACATCTATGCTGTATGGTAGAGTAGCCACTATCTACATGTGACTATTACAACTAAAGAACTGAACTTTTCATTTTATTTCATATTAATTAACTATTTATTTTTAAAATTTTTTGAAGTATAGTTGATTTGTGATATTGTGTTAATTTCTTCCATAAAGCAAAATGATTCAGCTATATAGACATTTTTCGTATTCTTTTCCATTATGGTTTATCACAGAATATTAAATATATTTGTCTGTGATTTACCATAGAACCTTGTTGTTTATATATTCTATATGTGATAGTTTGTATCTGCTAATTCCAAACTCCCAGCCAGTCCTTCCTTTCTCACCGCCCTCAATGTGGCAACCACAAATCTGAACTCTGTATCTATGAGTCTGTTTCTGTTTTGTAGATGTGTTCATTTGTCTCATATTTTAGATTCTATATAAGTGATACCATATGGTATTCATCTTTCTTTCTCTGGCTTACTTTGCTTAATATAATAATCTCTAGGTCCAACCATGTTGTTACAAATGGCCTTATTTCATTATTTTTTATGGCTGAGTAATATTCCAATGGGGAATATTCCATTGGACTTCCCAGGTGGTGCTATTGGTAAAGAACCTGCCTGCCAATGCAGGAGACTTAAGAGACATGTTTGATCCCTGGGTTAGGAAGATCCCCTGGAGGAGGGCTTTGCAACCCACTCTCGTATTCTTGCCTGGAGAATTCCACAGACGGAGGAGCCTGGTAGGCTACAGTCCATTGGGTTGCAGAGAATTGGACACAACTGAAGTAGCACACAAATATTCCATTGTGCATATATACCGCAGCTTCTTTAGTCATTCATCTGTTGATGGATATTTAGGTTAGTTCAGTATCCTGGCCTATATGCAGAGTACATCATGAGAAATGCCGGGCTGGATGAAGCTCAAGCTGGAATCAAGATTGTTGGGAGAAATATCAAAAACCTCAGATATGCAAATGACACCACCCTTATGGCAGAAAGTGAAGAGAAACTAAACAGCCTCTTGATGAAGGTGAAAGAGGAGAGTAAAAAAGCTGGCTTAAAGCTCAACATTCAAAAAAACTAAGATCATGGCATCCAGTCCCATCACTTCATGGCAAATAAATGGGGAAACAATGGAAACAGTGACAGACTTCACTCTCTTGGGCTCCAAAGTCACTGCAGATGGTGACTGTGGCCATGAAATTAAAAGACGCTTGCTTCTTGGAAGAAAAGCTATGACAAACCTAGACAGCATATTAAAAAGCAGAGACCTCACTTTGCCAACAAGGTATGTCTAGTCAAATCTATGGTTTTTCCAGTAGTCATGTTTGGATGCAAGAGTTGGACCATAAAGAAGGCTGAGCACCAAGGAATTGATGCTTTTGAACTGTGGTGTTGGAGAAGACTCTTGAGAGTCCTTCAGACTACAGAGAGATCAAACCAGTCAATCCTAAAGGAAATCAGTCCTGAATATTCATTGGAAGGATTGATGCTGAAGCTGAAGCTCCAATAGTCTGGCTACCCGATGTGAACTGCTGATTCATTGGAAAAGACCCCGATGCCGGGAAAGATTGAGGACTGTCTCTTATACACATCTAGATGTGTATAAGAGACAGGGATATGNACTACAGAGAGATCAAACCAGTCAATCCTAAAGGAAATCAGTCCTGAATATTCATTGGAAGGATTGATGCTGAAGCTGAAGTTGCAATACTTTGGGCATCTGATGCAAAGAGCCAACTCATTAGAAAAAAAAAAAAAAAAACCCTGATGCTGGGAAAGATTGAAGGCAGGAGGAGAAGTGGACAACAGAGGACAAGATGGTTGGATGGCATCACCGACTCAGTAGACATGAGTTTGAGCAAGCTCTGGGAGATGGTGAAGGACATCTGGGAAGCCTGGCGGGTTGCAGTCTATGGGATCACAAAGAGTGAGACCCAATTGAGTGACTGAATAGCTGCAAATGTCCTGGCTATTGTAAACAGTGCTACTATGAACATTGGGGTGCTTTGTTTTTTGAACTATAGTTTAGTTCCAAGAGTGGCCTTGCTGGAACTCTATTTTTAGTATTTTGCAGAAGCTCCATACTGTTCTCCATAGTGACTGCACCAATTTACATTCCCACCAACAATGCAAGAGAGTTCCCTTTTCTCTACACTTTCTCCAGTATTTGTTATTTGTAGACTTTTTAATCATGGCTATTCTGACTGGTAGGCAGTGGTACCTCAGTATAGTTTTGACTTGCATTTCTCTAATATTAATTAACTTTCCATAGTCACATGAGGGTAGTAGCTGTCAGTTTGGACAGTGCAACCTTGAGCTATGGAATACGGTCCTAGAATGGGTAGCTAAACCAATGATGACCCTTTCTCTTCTGCAAGGACTTCAGTTTCATAACCTGAAAAATGAAAGAAAGCTAATCTGTTAAGTCACAAGATTTTTATGAGGATCAAGAGATAAGAAATGTGAAAGTACACAGTGATGATAAAAATAGAATCCTCTACCAATGCAAGACATTTTAATACAGTAAGTACTACATGGTATGATAGATAATAGATAGATAGATAAGCAGACAAGCACATACATAGGAAGAGAGGGCAAAAAGATGGTTGCCATTTTATAAATTCTGTATTTCCTACAAAATGACTTCTTGCTTCCTGGAATCTTTTTTTTAAACATGGGAAGGGAAGGAATGAGTTCAGATTCTTCTAAACTGGTATACCTCTCAACATATTTTGAGAAGGGAGTTGACCTTGCAACTGGAAGTTCTCTAAAATTCTAATGAGAGGTATTCTGTGCCCTATGGTTAGCTATGGGATCTGATGGCCAATTTCTGGGAATAGAGAAGGACCCCTTCAGAAACCTCACAGCAGCATGTTACACAAGGAAAGGGAAGAGGGAAAGGAGTGTGGCGGGGGGAAAGAACCTAGGCTGGGGCTAGCATGATAGTTACAAGAGGCGGAGCAGCATTGAAGGAAATTTAGTGGAGCCAAGTGACGAAACAGAGGCCGAGTGGGTACGTGGAAGTTTAGTGACAATGTTAGAAACCTGGAATACCCAGAAACTAAAACAGGAGCTTTCACACAGGGAAAAATGTGCACTTTCATTTCAGTGAGTATTTACTGTGCATTTCAACTGCATGGATCAATAAAACAAAGATCCATGTCATACTCATACCCCAATAATCCACTAAGGAAAAATCTTACAGTATTTTATCCAGAGAAGTTGTGCAGCATGGAAGGGTGGCTGCTGAACTGAAATGTGGCTACTGACCTTCTGAAATGCAGCTAAAGTATAAGACACATACTAAGTTTCAAAGACTTAGTGCAAAAGATCATGTAATATATCTCCTTAATATTTTTTAATATTGAATTCATGGTGAAGCAACATTTTCAGTATACTGCATTAATTATATTACCAAAATTAATTCTACCTGTTTCTTTTTACCTTTTTAGCCATGTGCTATGGAAAATTACAATTACATATATATATATATATATATATATATACACACACATATATATGTAAGTTCAGTTCAATTCAGTCACTTAGTCGTGTCCGACTCTTTGTGACCCCATGAATTGCAACACGCCAAGCCTCCCTGTCCATCACCAACTGCTGGAGTTCACTCAGATTCACGTCCATCGAGTCAGTGATGCCATTCAGCCATCTCATCCTCGGTCGTCCCCTTCTCCTCCTGCCCCCAAACTCTCCCAGCATGAGAGTCTTTTCCAATGAGTTAACTCTTCACATGAGGTGGCCAAAGTACTGGAGTTTCAGCTTTACCATCNAGGCCCTCCTGCGCCCATGCAGCCACCACTCCTCAGGTTGCTCCTCCCGGCTGCCGCCCCTTACCTCGGGCTCGGGGTGGCTTCTCCCGGCCGCCCCGGCCTTGGACGTGGGGTAGCTCCTCTCAGCTGCCTCCATTGACCTCGGACATGGGGTGTCTCCTCCTGACCGCCACTGACTTCGGACGTGGGGTAGCTCCTTATTTCTATTGAGTGTATTGATTTTGAGTCAACCCAGCTGAAAGTGGTCTGAGGCTCGCCTGAACTCTTATTGTGAATATTTGCAAATAGCATTGGGTACCAATATACCTGTGAGAAGAAGGATGAGCCCTGAAAAATATCTGCACCACGAGCTGTCAAGTGGAGCCTCTCTGAGAAAGAGATTTAATAAATACCATCAAAAGACCCACATTTCATGAAGAAGTATATTCTTGCTGCAAAGTCAAGTCTTTCCAGATTCCCTATAATCTCTGAAATGGCATCTTTCCTAATGTCCCTTCCCCTAAGGCTAGACAGTTTCTTTGATTCATTGAAACATATATACACACACACATACATATTATCTTTATACTTGAAATGTATATACTCACACATGCAACTCACACAGATTGCATAGCCTTAATTTATAGACCATTTGGGAAAAAGCAAGCCTTGGAAATACCTGACACTTCTTTCTTGCTTGCTTGTTCCCTGTAAGAATCTGCAAACAATTTTGTCTTCTCTCAGGAGGTTTCAATTCCAATGAAAGGTCTTGTGACTGGAGATTATTAGATAAAAGAAAGGATCTCTGGGACTCCTGGTTTTTGAAGACAGCTTCACGTGTTACTCTCATCTGACAACATTCTATATTCATATATGTCTATAAACTGATTGGAGATACTAACAATGACTGTTGTGCAGGAAGCAGTGATCCAAGCCTTCTTACCACCTTTACTCATGTGCTTATGGGATAGATGAGTCTTTTATCAGGAGCTACTAACATAATCTTTTCTTTAGCCATGGGATTCTTGAGGTCTAAAGAACTACTTCAGTGACCAAGCTTAATCATTTTGGAATATAGCACTCTATGTACATTCTCACACTTATGTGTTATGTCCAAAGAAGAACATATGCATTTACAGAAGGCAATCACAAACCAATTTCATTTACAAAGAGAGGTTATGCATTCACACTGCTAACATGTTGATGTTAAGTGGAAAAGGGCTGTGGGTCAAGTAGTGCTGTATCTCTAAATGCACTAAATACAAAGAAATATTTTCCATTTTTCATCTTTGGAGGGAAGACTTCTCAAACTCAGATGCTATATTTTAATTTCCAATCATTCATTAGTGTAAACTACATAATATTTTCCAGTCCTCATTATAAACATTTCCAAAAAGAGAGGACTTTCATAGTTATTACAGCTACCTGTTGCTACAGATCGAACTGTGAGCACCCACTCTGAAATTCATATGTTGAAGCCCTAACAGCAATGCAGTCATATTTAGAGATGGGGACTTTATTTTATTTTATTTTATTTTATTTTTTTTGCAATTAACTTTTATTTTTGTCTGGCTATTGATTGTGAAAGCTGATAAACATCTTTTACTATTGTGATTATGTAACTATAACTCACTTAATACAATTGTATCATGATTAGTCAAGAGAAAAATAATAGAATTCTGTATCGCCAAAGCTATCATTTAATAGGAAAATCTGTAATCACTTTTTTAAATCCAGATGTATATAAGAATTATTTTTGAACTTTTTCTACAAATACAAATGCCCAGCTATTGATTTTTTTAACCAAAGCTCCAGATATATTTCTAATGAGCAGCTGTGTTTAAAAACAACTGGGCTATATGAGGATCTTTTACTTTCATCTAGCTTGTTTCACTTTTTCTATGTCATATTCAGTGCTCCCATTTCATTTAGTTAATGTTTTCTGATTTCTTCATCTCTTCTTTTTTTTTGTTCTTTCTCAAGCCTTTATAAACATAGTAGAAGTGCTTTTTTAAACATATATACATATATAAAATATGTATAATATATATGATTTAGAAAGCTTATAATTTTTGCTTAACTAAAAAAATTATGACATTTCACTTGCATTTGTTTGAATTAGTATGAATAGATTGCTATATTTCCAATTTAAAAAAAAGATGCAACAAGAAATAAAGGTTTACTGTATAGCACAGGGAACTATAGTCAATATCTTGTAATAA
>SJYX01017001.1:239449-279004 GCA_006410675.1 Oreotragus oreotragus
GGCAAAGTAATGTCTCTGCTTTTTAATATGCTGTCTAGGTCTGTCACAGATTTTCTTCCAAGGAGTAAGCGTCTTTTAATTTCATGGCTACAGACACGATCTGCAGTGATTTGGGAGCCCAAGAAAATAAAGTCTGTCAATGTTTCGACTGTTTCCCCATTCATTTGCCATGAAGTGATGGGACTGGATGCTATGATCTTTGTTTTGTGAATGTTGAGTTTTGAATGTTAAGTTTTTCACTCTCCTCTTTCACCTTCATCAAGAGACTTTTTTTTTTTCTTGGTTAAAATGGTGTATTTTATTATTATTTTTTGTATTTATTTATTTTTTTACATGAATTCCCAAACATGAACCAGCCTCCCACCTCCCACCCCACATCATCCCTCCAGATCATCCCCATACACCAGCCCCAAGCATCCTGCATCCTGCATTGAACATAGACTGGCAATTCATTTCTTACATGATAGTATACATATTTCAATGCTATTCTCCCAAATCATCCCACCCTCTCCCTCTCCCTCTCCTTCTCCCTCAGAGTCCATATGTCCGCTCTACACATCTGTAAAAGATGGGGACTTTAGAAAGTAATTAGGGTAAGATAACATCATAAGGGTGGGATTCTTCACATGGCATGAGTGTCCTTTTAAGAAAAGACCCAGAGAGAGTGTCATTCCCTATATTCATAAAGACCAGGTCATGGAAACATACAGAAAGATGGCAGCCAACTACAAGCCAGGAAGAGTCCTCCCCAGGAACTGAAATGGTCAGACCCCTGATACTGGACTTCCTAGCCTTTAAAACTGGAGAAAATAAGTTTCTGTTGTTTAAGCCACTCAGCCAATGGAATCTTGTTGGTCTCTCCATCCTCTTCTTGTTTCCATGAGTGGGTAATCGAGAGTTGGACTGTGAAGAAAATTGAGCACCGAAGAATTGATGCTTTTGAACTGTGGTGTTGGAGAAGACTCTTGAGAGTCCCTTGGACTGCAAGGAGATCCAACCAGTCTATCCGAAAGGAGATCAGTCCTGGGTGTTCATTGGAAGGAATGATGCTGAAGCTGAAACTCCAATACTTTGGCCACCTGATACGAAGAGTTGATTCACTGGAAAAGATCCTGATGCTGGGAGGGATTGGGGGCAGGAGGAGAAGGGGATGACAGAGGATGAGATGGCTAGATGGCATCATCAACTCGATGGACATGAGTTTGAGTGAACTCCGAGAAGGGAGTGATGGACAGGGAGGCCTGGCGTGCCGTGATTCATGGGGTCGCAAAGAGCAGGACACAACTGAGCAACTGAATTGAACTGAATCATCATCTGTGTTTCCTTCTCACTGTATCAGAAAGAGATTTCCATGACAAACCTTGCCAACCAAAGGAACTCCAAGAATATTCAGGCAAATGGCTACTTTTGCTCCTAAAGATTCTTGTCACTCTTTCTCCTGAAATCAAACTGTTAAGTAAATAAGAAAGCCTGAAAAAGAATCTATCTGTTGTTCTTTCTGCTGTAACAAACTACCACAAACTAAGCACTTAACACAGATTTATTCTTGCATGTCAGATAGCCAAAATTAATTTTATAGGATTAAAATCAAGGTGCTGGTACAGTTGGTTCCTTCCGGAGTCCGTTCCTTACCTATTTCAGCTTCTGGAGGTTGCCTGCATTCCTTGGTGTTACTTGTCTTTCCTGGGCTTGCAGCCACATAACTCTAACCTCTGACTTCCAGCATTAGACCTCCTGCTTCTGTAGTCAAACCTCCTCTGCCCAGCTTTTATAAGGACACTTGTGACTAGCTGGATCATTCAAGAAAATCTCGCCATCACAAGATTAATCACATCCGCAAAATACCATTTGCCGTATAAGGTAACATTCACAGATTCTGGGGACTAGGATCTGGATACTCTAGGCTTTCCTGGTGGCTCAGTGGTAAAAAATACACGCTCCAATGCATGAAACACAGGTTCAGTCCCTGGATCAGGAATATCCCCTGGAGAAGGAAATGGCAACCCACCCTATATTCTTGCCTGGGAAATCCCATGGACAGAGGAGCCTGGTGGACTACATTCCATGGGGTCACAGAAGAGTATATCAGTCATGAGTTAGAAACTAAACAACAACTCTCTGGGAGCCATTTTTCAGCCTGCCACAAATAAATAGCACCCCAAAAATGTCACCAGTTTAATGGATATTATTGCATAGCTTCTAACTTCTCATTTGATGATACGATTGTTGATCCATTTCTCTCTGTGCTATATAGAGAAGGTGGCAATTTGACAGAATTTGAAACTAGTAGCATGGACAGTTTCCAGAGCAAATGATATTTTTTCCAGGAGTAATCTAATTTTCTCATGTACTGGGGTTTAATTTTTCAACAACCAGGCAAGGTGGCAAAAGCTGTCATTCTTTCTCTTGCAAAATGCAACCAATTTTCCTCATTTGTGGGTGAAATGACTTTTTGTTAGTAAAAAGGCACAAATCGTCTTAATAAATTGGATAGTTTTGCAAGTTGAGAAATGTCATGCCATTTGAGATGTTTTAGATATTCATATGAGGATGATAACATTGACTCAGGCAAACTTTAGCAGATGACTAGGAAAGAAACCTGAGACTGCCTGAATGCAAAGTATACCCATGCCTTTGAACATAACAGGAAAGCAATAAATATTTGCTTCATATAAAACTGGGGAGAAGTGTGTGACTCAGAAGTTTTCTAATGAATCTAATCCTCTCATTTTATAGATGAAAAAACCAAAGTACAGAACGTGGTCTAAGATCGCAGACCTATAAAGGCCCCTTGGGTATTTTTGAACTTTTGGATATGTGATATATGGTTAGATGTGCAACTATAGGAATGAGAAGGTTATTTTGCTGTTTGGAGATTTTGCCTGTAACCACCATCCCCCTTAGCTGCCTCCAGTGTAAGCTCTCTCACACACTTCCACCATGTTATCACCTGCACTGCCCTCCTTCACATGTACCCTGACTCCTGTGGAGGAAAGGAGGGCAGGCAGCAGACAGACCATGGCGGGAGGAGGAAAGAGCAGCCTGGCCAAGGAGAGAAGGACAGCCTGGTCACTTCTATCACAGGTCCTGGCCAGTGCTTTCGATCAAGTGTGAACCTGGCCAATCAGCCTCCGCCTTCTAAAAACAAGATCAGAGACACTTCCCTCTGTGATGGGCCCAGGTCTCATTTGCTAGTCTATAGTATCACTAACAAAAGCAGAGCCACAGACTGCTTCCCAAACCAGTGCTTTGCAGAGGTAATCTGCATTTCTTGAGGCTCCTGGTTCACTAATAAATGAAGGATCTGAAAGCAGAATCACAAAAATTGTAGGATATCCTATAGGCTGACATCAAAGTAACAGCTTAATATTTTTTAAAGGGTTATAATATTCTTATTTTCATGGGATAACTATGGGATATATCTATACATATGTAATTAAAATATATACGATATAATTGTAAGATTCTTAACTTTACAAGATAACTATAGCATATATTACATAGGATATAATATTACATTACATGTAATATAATGTTATAGTGAACTTTTTGTTGACTTCAGGCAATGTATTCTGGAAGAGAGACATTTATTTTATTTTACTTCATTTTATTGCTGTTCATTCTAAGTATTATTTTTATTTCTTTTAAACTTTTATTGGAGTATAGTTGATTTACAATGTATTAGTTTCAGGTGTACAACAAAGTGACTCAGTATATTCGTTCTTTTTTAGATTCTTTTCTCATATAGGTTATCACCGAGTATTGAGTAGAGTTCCCTGTACTACACAGAGGCCCTTGTTGGTTATCTGTCTTATATATAGTAGTGTGTATGCATTCATACCCAGCTCCTGATTTATCCTGCTCTCCCCTCCCCCCTCCACCCCCACATTTCCCCTTTGGTAACTGTAAGTTTGTTTTTGACATCTGTAAGTATGTTTCTGTTTTGTAAATAAATTCAGTTGTTTCTTTTCTTTTCCTTTTTTTTATTAGACTCCATATATGAATGATATCATATGATATTTGCCTTTCTCTGATGTACGTCACTCGGTCTGATGGTCTCCAGGTCTGTCCATCCATGTTGCTGCAAATGGTGTTGTTTCACTCTTTTTAGTGGCTTAGTAATATTGTATATATGTACCACATCTTCTTTATCCATTTCTCTGGTAATGGACGTTTCGGTTGCTTCCATGTCTTGACTATTGTAAATAGTGCCTCCGTGAACACTGGGGTGCATGTATCCTTTCTGATTATGGTTTTCTCCAGATATATGCCCATGGGAATGGGTTTGCTAGATCATACGGTAGTTCTATTTTTAGTTTTTAAGGCACCTCTGTACTGTTCCCCATAGTGGTTGCACCAATTTATATTCCCACCAACAGGGTAGAAGGGTTTCTTTTCTCCACACCCTCTTCAGCATTTATCGTTTGTAGACTTTTTGATAATGGTCATTCTGGCTGGTATGAGGTGATATCTCATTGTAGTTTTGACTTGCATTTCCCTGATAATTAATGATGTTGAGCATCTTTTCATGTACTTCTTGGCCATCTGTATGTCTTCTCTGAAGAAACGTCTATTTAGGTATTCTGCCCGTTAAATTTTTTAAATTTATTTATTTTTAATTGGAGGATAATTACAATATAATGTTGGTTTCTTTCATACATCAACATGAATCAGTCATAGATATACTTATGTCCCCTCCCCTCTCAAACCTACCTCCAACCTCCCAACCCTTCTGCCCATTTTTTGATTTGTTTGTATACTTTGGAGACGAATCCCTTGTTAGTCATTTGCAAATATTTCCTCCAATTCTGTGGGTTATCTTCCCATTTTGTTTATACTATCCTTTGCTGTGCAGAAGCTTTTAAATTTAATAAGGGCCCATTTTTTTGAGTTTTGTTTTTATTTTCATTAGGAGGTGGATCAAAAAAATATTGCTGTGGTTTATGTCAAAGAGTGTTCTGCCAATGTCTTCCTCTGAAAGTTTTATACTGTCCAGTCTTACACTTATGTTTTTGATCCATTTTGAGTTAATTTTTGTGTATGGTGTTAAAGAGTATTTTAACTTAATTCTTTTACATTGTTGTTCAGTTTTCCTAGCACCACTTATTGAAGACACTGTATTTTCCCTGTTGTACATTCTTGCTTCCTTTATTTTAGATTAACTGACCAAAAGTGCGTGAGTTTACTTCTGGGCTTTCTGTCCTGTTCCATTGACCTATGTTTCTATTTTTATGCCAGCTTTTTGGTACCATACTGACAGAGCATTAAAAAGCAGAGACTTTACTTTACCAACAAAGGTCAGTATAGTCAAATCTATAGTTCTTCCAGTAGTCATGTATGAGTGTGAGAGTTGGACCACAAGAGGTTGAGTGTTAAAGAACTGATGCTTTTGAGCTAAGGTGTTGGAGAAGACTCTTGAGAGTCCCTTGGACTGCAAGGAGATCCAACCAGTCCATCCTAAAGATCAATTCTGGTGTTCATTGGAAGGACTGATGCTGAAGCTGAAAATCCAGTACTTTGGCCACCTGATGCAAAGAGCTGACTCATTGGAAAAGACCCTGATACTGGGAAAGATCAAAGGTGGAAGGAGGAGGGTATGACAGAAGATGAGATGCTCGAATGGCATTACTGACTCAACAGACGTGAGTTTGAGCAAGCTCCAGGAGTTGGTGATAGACAGGGAAGGCTGGTGTGCTGCTGCCCACGAGGTCACAAAGAGTCACGACACAAATGAGTGACCCAACTGAACTGAACCGTTACTGTTTTGATGACTGTAACTTTGTAGTATAGTCTGAAGTCAGGGAACCTGATTACACCAGCTCCAGTTTTCTTTCTCAGGGTTGCTTTGGCTATTTGGGATCTTTTTTGTTTCCATGTAAGATCTGGCATTTGTTTTATTCTAGTTCTGTGAAAAATGCCGTTGGTAATTTGATAGGGATTGCATTGAATCTCTAGATTGCCTTGGGCAGTATAGTCATTTCAACAATATTGATTCTTCTAATCCAAGAACATGGTATATCCTTCCATCTATTTGTGACATGAATTTCTTTCATCAGTATCTTATAGTTTTCAGATTAGAGATCCATAGTAGGTTTTAATGCTCAAAATTCTCCAGGCCAGGCCTCAACAGTACGTGAACTGTAAACTTCCAGATGTTCAAGCTGATTTTAGAAAAGGCAGAGGAACCAGAGATCAAATTGTCAACATCCATTGGATTATTGAAAAAGAAAGAAAGTTCCAGAAAAACATCTATTTCTGCTTTATTGACTATGCCAAAGCCTTTGACTGTGTGCATCACCACAAACTGTGGAAAATTCTTAAAGAGAAAGGAATACCAGACCACCTGACCTGCCTCTTGAGAAATCTGTATGCAGATCAGGAAGCAACAGTTAGAAGTGGACATGGAACAACAGATCGGTTCCAAATAGGAGAAGGAGCACATCAAGGCTGTATATTTTCACCCTGCTTATTTAACTTATATGCAGAGTACATCATGAGAAACGCTGGGCTGGAGGAAGCACAAGCTGGTGTCAACTGCATATCTGAGGTTTTTTATGTTACTCCCGACAGTCTTGATTCCAGCTAGTCAAGGCTATGGTTTTTCCAGTAGTCATGTATGGATGTGAAAGTTGGACTATAAAGAAGGCTGAGCACCAAAGAATTAATGCTTTTGAAATGTGGTGTTGGAGAAGACTCTTGAGAGTCCCTTGGACTGCAAGGAGATCCAATCAGTCCATCCTAAAGGAAATCAGTCCTGAATATTCATTGGAAGGACTGATGTTGAAGCTGAAACTCCAATACTTTGGCCACCTGATGCAAAGAACTGACTCATTAGAAAAAAACGTGATGCTGGGAAAGATTGAAGGCAGGAGGAGAAGGGGACGACAGAGGACAAGATGGTTGGATAGCATCACCGACTCAATGGACATTAGTTTGAGTAAACTCCGAGAGTTGGTGACGGACAGGGAGGCCTGTCATACTGCAGTCCATGGGGTCACAAAGTCAAACACGACTGAGTGACTGAACTGAACTGAGGTAGGTTTATCCCATTCAAGAGACTGATATGTTGTGTCCACCAAAGAAGGAAATAAAAGGTCAGCATTGACCCCTACAAAATCAAAAGCAATGCAAGAACTACAACTTACCTTCTAATGTCAATGCAGTCAATTCATGTTGGAATCCAGTCAGTTTATAGTCAACTTACAGATCATAATCATTCTAATAAGGAAAGTATGGGGGGTGGGTCAGAAAACCTGGGAGGGATGAGGTGGAGGTGGAGTGAGAGATTTCTTGGCTCCACTAAGCTTTGTGAGTTTAGACCAAACTAGTCTACCTCACCTTCTTTCCTTACACATCTGTTAAAGGGAAATGAATGGGATCAAGTAGCTGAGTCATGCTGCACATACTGAAGAATTCTGTAATGTGTTATAAATGAATGTTAACCTCATTTTCCACTCACTGTAGTTGTAACTGTTTTAAATTTTGTTATTCTCTATGGAGCTTTGTAACCTAAGCCTGATATTCATATGCTTTCTTTGGAATAAGATAAAGTTTAAAATTTTTTGAAGATATTATTTTTTTATCCCTTAAGGTTAAGGGACCAACAATATAGGCTGCTATCCAGTGCAGTAGGAAGAGAGTGCAATTTGGGAGCTGAAAGGCTTTGGATTCAAATCCTTGTTTTGTCTGGTTAGGTAGCTCTAGACAACTCACCTTGAATCACAGCACCCATATTAGAGTGGCATTTTAAAGATTCATGAGGCAAGAAAGTATAAAATGCAGTCAGAACCTAGAAAATGTTTCTTTCCCTCCCTGCTTAAAATTTGATCTCACCCTTTAAAAAGCACAAATGACTCAGAAAGGAAAAACAAACATGTGTTTCAACAGTGGCTTCAGAGCAGCATTCAGTGTGCTGAATGCAAGCTAGAATGATGAAGGATGGGAGATGATATGGCGCACAGCATTAACAGCTTTCAAGAAGGCTTTTCCCTTTTGGACAAAGCATTCTGTCTCCGTTAGTTTCATTATGTGCAACTGTGACTCTCCTTTAAAATATGCAGTAAATAAATACTGGGTTCATTATTTTAGAAGAAAAAGCTATACATCTCCAATATGGGGACTAAGAAAGACTTTAAAAGAAGTAGAAATACATTTTTTTTAAAAATTAGGAGCTTTCCCTCTTCCCACCCCAAATCATATCAAACAGTATTTGCTAAATGTAGGATGAATGAGCCTAGCAGGCATTGCCGGCTAGTATGTATATTTCTTCTCAGATCTTTCAGATGGCTCAAGGAAACATTATTGTTATTGTTCAGTCGCTCGTTTGTGTCCAACTCTACGACCTCATGGACTACAGCACGCCAGGCTTCCCTGTCCTTTACCATCTCCCAGAGCTTGCTCAAACTCATGTCTGTTGAGTCGGTGATGCCATCCAACCATCTTGTCCTCTGTTGTCCCCTTCTCCTCCTGCCTTCAATCTTTCCCAGCATCAGGGTCTTTTCCAATGAGTCAACTCTTTGCATCAGGTGGCCAAAGTATTGGAGTTTCAGCTTCAATATCAGTCCTTCCAATGAACACTCAGGACTGCTCTCCTTTAGGGTGGACTGGTTTGATTTCCTTGCAGTCCAAGGGACTCTCAAGAGTCTTCTCCAACACCACAGTTCAAAAGCATCAATTCTTCTGTGCAGGTTTCCTTATAGTCCAACTCTCACATCCATCCATGACTACTGCAAAAACCATAGCCTTGACTAGACAGACCTTTGTTGGCAAAGTAATGTCTCTGCTTTTTAATGAGTTGTCTAGGTTAGTCATAGCTTTTCTTCCAAGGAGGAAGCATCTTTTAATTTCATGGCTGCAGTCACCATCTGCAATGATTTCGGAGCCCAAGAAAATAAAGTCTGTCACTGTTTCCATCATTTCCCCATCTATTTGCCATGAGGTGATGGGACCAGATGCCATGATCTTAGTTTTTTGAATGTTGAGCTTTAAGTCAGCATTTTCAATCTCTTCTTTCACCTTCATCAAGAGGCTGTTTAGTTTCTCTTCACCTTCTGCCATAAGGGTGGTGTCATCTGCATATCTAAGGTCATTGATATTTCTCCCAGCAATCTTTAATTCCAGCTTGTGCTTCATCCAGCCTGGAATTTCACATGATGTGCTCTTCATATAAGCTAAATAAGCAGGGTGACAAGATACAGCCTTTTCATACTCCTTTCCCAATTTTAAATCAGTCTGTTGTTCCATGTCCTCTTATAACAGTTGCTTCTCGACTTGCATACAGGTTTCACAGGAGGCAGGTAAAGTGGTCTCCCATCACCTTAAGAATTTTCCACAGTTTGTAATCCACACAGTCAAAGGCTTTAGCGTAGTCAATTGAGGAAATGTAAAACCAGGAAATGGGGTCCGGAGACCCAGGTGGTGGACATTGACATGTTATGTTTCACTGGGCCACAGTTTTCTTAACCAGCCTTGACAATAAGGACTCTCCAACTTCTAGATTCAAAGACAGGTAGATCCTGTTTTCATCATTCCCTTTAAAAATTCTCTCTTTGGAGGGTCCTTCTCATATCTTCCCTTGATTACACTGAGAAAGTCTTATTCTACGATTTAAACTTTGTCCTGGAAAGGAGTTACCATCTGGGAGATCTTGGAAAATTATGTAGTCCTTCTTAGTCTGTTTCATCACCTCTAGTATAGCAAGAATAATGTCACCTCTAATGTAGGATCATAGAGTTCACAGCGGAAGTATAAGGTTTAATAAGTTAGTTAATCTAAAGCCCTACCTGTGTTGTGCTTAGTCACTTAGTCATGTCTGGTCACTCTTTGCAACCCCATGGGCTGCAGCCCACCAGGCTCCCCTGTCTATGGGGCTTCTCCAGGCAAGAATACAGGAGCAGGTTGCCAGGCTCTCCTCCAGGGGATCTTCCCAACCCACGGGTTCAACCCAGGTCTCCCATGTTACAGGCAGATTCTTTACTGCCTGAGCCACCAGGGGAGCCCAAGTCCTACCTGATGCATGGAAAGTAGTAAATAAATATTAGCTATTGTTCATGATTAATATTGAGTTACTTAAATTTGGCCTTGGAATACGGAATGAAGCAGGGCAGAGGCAATAGAGTTTTGCTAAGAGAACGTACTGATCATAGCAAACACCCTCTTCCAGCAACACAAGAGAAGACTCTACACATGGACATCACCAGGTGGTCAACACCAAAACCAGATTGATTATAGTCTTTGCAGCCAAAGATGGAGAAGCTCTATACAGTCAGCAAAAACAAGACTGGGAGCTGACTGTGGCTCAGATCATGAACTCCTGATTACCAAATTCAGACTTAAATTGAAGAAAGTAAGGGAAACCACTAGACCATTCAGGTATGACCTAAATCAAATCCCTTATGATTATACAGTGGAAGTGAGAAATAGATTTAAGGGCCTAGATCTGATAGATAGAGTGCCTGATGAACTATGGACAGAGTTTCGTGACATTGTACAGGAGACAGGAATCAAGACCATCCCCATGGAAAAGAAATGCAAAGAAGCAAAATGGCTGTCTGAGGAGGCCACACAAATAGCTGTGAAAAGAAGAGAAGTATAAAGCAAAGGAGAAAAGGAAAGATATAAGCATCTGAATGCAGAGTTCCAAAGAATAGCAAGAAGAGATAAGAAAGCCTTCTTCAGCAATCAATGCAAAGAGATAGAGGAAAACAACAGAATGGGAAAGACTAGAGATCTCTTCAAGAGAATTGGAGATACCAAGGGAACATTTCATGCAAAGATGGGCTCGATAAAGGATAGAAATGGTATGGACCTAACAGAAGCAGAAGATATTAAGAAGANGGTATGGGGCTAGAATGGCGTTGCCCCATCGTCCCTGGATCAATCAGATGTTGGTAAATTAACACAGACAATACGAACAGCCACACAGACAGAGAGACAGGAGAAATACACCTCTGGTAGTCTGGAGGTAAAACCGAACGATGAGGGCCTCAGGCCATTCAGCGGGAGCGACCCGCTATTGTAGACAGAGAACAGGGGCACTCCGTCTCCCCCACCTCTCCGGGGTCGAGGACATCTCCCAACAACCCCCACCGGTGACTCGTTGGTGCGTCCGCCTGAGTCATATACCAGTCTCAGAAAACAGGCCCTGCCAGAAATGAAAAGAAAGACAGAAAAAAAGCTTACTAGCTGCAGATGACTCTCCGGATCAGTCCTCCCGTGGAGCCTGTGAGCGATCCTGGGACCTCTCGCACCCCAAGCAGGAGGTCTCTTGTCCCATGATTACAGAGTAGAACACAGGAGACAGGACGAACACACAGAGAGCAGTGACAATGCCGGCACACACAAAGATGCGACAAACAGAGGACAGACACAACTCGGCCGTTAACACAGTACTAAGTCTTCCTGGGCCCCTCCCCTCCAGCCCCCAGACCCTCCTGTCCCTTGAGGTTACCTTTCTGAAGGGCGTCCACTGCCCACCAGATTCCAGAGCTAGCTGCCTTCCAGCACGTATGCTGGGCCTCGGTCTTATGCTAGCTAGGACGACTAATTCGCCACTAACCAGACCTAACACCAGTGTTTCAGATAGCTATCCTCCAAGTGAGGAGACCCCTTCTACTAGGAAGGTGTTATTCTTCTCAGCTGAAGGGATCCCGGACAAGCCACCAAATGTTATGCCCAAAGTCCGAGTCCCCAAAACTGAGAGAATAAGACGTCCACAGCAATGCAAAAGCATAAAGGGGTTTTATTGCTAGCTCGAGCTAGGGCTCCCATCTCATCCAGCACAGTGGAGTCTTGACAAGAGTCCCGACCTCTGAATCACAGCTACTTTTATACAGGGGGTTCTTTGTTTCAGTAACAGCATAGCTGGCTGGTGATGACTGGCTAAGCCATACGCACGTGGGATTTTCAAATCTCACATCCCTATCCGGATTGGCTCGGGCCTGGTGTGGGCGAGGTTTTCCTGATTGGCTCAGGCCAGAGCTACAGGGATTTTTCTGATTGGTCGAGCTATACCACTGGCAGGAGTTCCCAGTGACTCAGCTTTCCCAGAGACCAAAACTCAGGCCCAGCTTGCCCCTTGGAGCCTGTTATGGCTCCAATTTGGTCCTAACACTGCTCTCCACCCGGATGCCCTTTCCCAATAAAATCTCTTGCTTTGTCAGCACATGTGTCTCCTCAGACAATTCATTTCCGAGTGTTAGACAAAAGCCCAGTTTTGGGCCCTGGAAAGGGTCCCCTTTCCTACAACATTTTTACTAGATGAAAAATAGGCACAACAAATTGATCTGGGGCCTAAGATTCATAAGTTTCTGAAGAAGGGACTGCAGGAATGGGCATGCGCTACCAGTTGAGAGGAGAGGAGGGAACCAGAGCCATGGGTTCCTGCATAGGTCTGGAGCTGTTACCACTCACTCAAGGTACAGCCAGTGTTTCATGAAAGACACAAAATGCATGTCCACTGAAAAAAATGCATAATCTAAAAGCTGAGAATTATGTTCTACTTGGCAGACTTGCTAAGGAAGACAGCCTCTCAGATAGCTCTGATGAACCGCTCAGAGGGGTAAGGGATGAGACAGGATACACAGAAGTTTTTGCAACAAAAACCAGGTAGTCAGAACATCAAAAGATTACTGTTCATAAAAGAAAACCAGACATCTCAAGTTAATGAATTCAGTGCTTTATATGAATGGAAAGATGCAAGAGTCTGGGCTCATTAAAATCATTCCTTTGATATGCACCTTAACTACCTAGAGCCAGTATCCTGCTTTTCTCCATCCTGAATCCCCTCAGGGTGCATAGTAGTGGGTGGCTGCAGTGGCTGGAGGCTTGGTGGAGGCAACATCCTTTGCTTACTGATGTGGCAGGCAACATTTCCATATGCAAAATAAATGCATCACACTGGATTTAAGACTAAATGTAAAAAAAAAAAAAAGACTAAATGTATTCTCAAAATTCCCTGCAACATGCAAAAAAGCACTCACATTAAAGGGTTGAAGGATTCTTTCATTTACCGGGAACATTTTTTAGCACTTTGAGGGACTATATTAAGCATGTAGAGAGCTCAAATCAACACCTCACACTCACTGTGAAATTCCAGGTCAGAGGATCATTTTATAAAACATGATAGGGTCCTTCTAGTAACACTGATAACCCAATCCTGTTGAATCCTGTTGAAACCATAGAACACTGAATTGCATCAAATATAATATGCTATCAACAAGTAGGCTTTAGAAGTTTAAATTTTACCAAAGTAAATAAAGACAAACTGATTGCACATTAATTTGATGACTACTTTTATTGAATGTGTGACTGGAATCATATAAATATTATAAATGACTTGGTCTAATACAATAAAATCTATCCAATTGGAATTCTTGAAAAATCATATCCTAAAAAAAATTAGAAGAATGAAAAACACTGGCATAGAATCTCCTCAGAAATCTCAAATGGAATTATCTGATGGATCTGGAATGCCATTGGAAAAATTTCTATTCACTTACTTGAAGATCTAGAGGGAGAAGGTTAGAAGTCTTGATATAATGGAACAGGAGCTTTCTATGTAGACACTGCAAGAAGGAATAGCTACAATGACATGACCTAAGAATATCACCTTTATCCTAAGAGCTACTAATTTTAATATTTTCATTTACAATATATTTGAAAAGTTGGTCTAACACTCCTACTTTTACTCTTGGATGAACAAACTTTCATCAAAATGGCCTTCCTAAGGGATAAACTTCTCTTCAGTTTACAAAGACTACATTCTATTCTTAAGCAAGCAATTCTGATTGTATATGTGTAACACCATTAAATAGAACTGGAAAAGTTGCTTTTTATTTTGTACGTTTTTTGCTGTAAATTTTACTACTTCAAACTTTTTTGTATCTGCAAAGGGAAAAAATAAACAAAACCAATATTTGAATTTAAACTTGAAAATATGATGAGAAGAAATGTTGTATCTACAGTGCATATGGGCGTGTTGTTCTTTTTTTTGTTTTGCCTACTTTCTAGAATGTACGCTTATGATACATATACTGACAGATAGCTTCGTCTCCTCCTATTACAGAGATTAACAATCCCTTTCTCTCGATTAGCATAGAAGCTATCATTTATCGACAGTGGTTATGTCCTCCATACTATACTAAGTTCTTTAGACTCATACAAGAACTCTATGACAAAGGTCAGATTAAAATGGTGAAAACCTGTACATTATTCATTCAAGAAGTATATACGGAGCAGCTACTACCAGACATGATTCTGGGCTTTGGCAATATAAGAAAAGCAAACAAACAAAGAGAACCCAAAGTCACTGCTCCTGTAAAATTAACAAAAGTAGAAAAAAGCATTCAGAGATGAAAGAATATTTTTAAATCATGACAATTTCAAAACAAATCTGAAGTTGCAATACTAACAGAAAATGCTGAGAAAATACATTCAAAAGGCAATCTAGAATTGTATGTCCAGTTCTAGAAAGAGGGGAAAATGTGAGAATCATTAGATGGAAACAAACTGATTTTTCCCATTAATAGATTCTAAATAAGAACAGTCAAAATATACTTCTAGGCTAAGACGCTTCAGTCGTGTCCAACTCTGTGCGACCCCGTAGACGGCAGCCTACCAGGCTCTGCCGTCCCTGGGATTCTCCAGGCAAGAACACTGGAGTGGGTTGCCATCAATGCATGAAAGTGAAAAGAGAAAGTGAAGCCGGTCAGTCGTGTCCGACTCTTTGCGACCCCATGGACTGCAGCCTACCGGGCTCCTCCACCCATGGGATTTTCCAGGCAAGAGTATTGGAGTGGGGTGCCATTGCCTTCTTTGAAAATATACTTCTAGAAGAGGACAAATCACCCCTAATGGAAGGTCAGCAGAGCATACAGGAAGGGTGAACAAAGTAGATTCCACAAAATACCAATAACAATACTGGTGGTCATATTATTATTTGTGTATGGATATGACCTAACAAAAGCAGAAGATATTAAGAAGAGGTGGCAAGAATACACAGAAGAACTGTACAAAAAGATCTTCACGACTCAGATGATAACGATGGTGTGATCACTCACCTAGAGCCAGATATCCTGGAATGTGAAGTCAAGTGGGCCTTAGAAAGCATCACTATGAACAAAGCTAGTAGAGGTGATGGAATTCCAGTTGAGCTATTTCAAATCCTGAAAGATGATGCTGTGAAAGTGCTGCACTCAATATGCCAGCAAATTTGGAAAACTCAGCAGTGGCCACAGGACTGGAAAAGGTCAGTTTTCATTCCAATCCCAAAGAAAGGCAATGCCAAAGAATGCTCAAACTACCACACAATTGCACTCATCTCACACACTAGTAAAGTAATGCTCAAAATTCTCCAAGCCAGGCTTCAGCAATACGTGAACCGTGAACTTCCAGATGTTCAAGCTGGTTTTAGAAAAGGCAGAGGAACCAGAGATCAAATTGCCAACATCCGCTGGATCATGGAAAAAGCAAGAGAGTTCCAGAAAAACATCTATTTCTGCTTTATTGACTATGCCAAAGCCTTTGACTGTGTGGATCACAATAAACTGTGGAAAATTCTGAAAGAGATGGGAATACCAGACCACCTAACCTGCCTCTTGAGAAATCTGTATGCAGGTCAGGAAGCAACAGTTAGAACTGGACATGGAACAACAGACTGGTTCCAAATAGGAAAAGGAGTACGTCAAGGCTGTATATTGTCACCCTGCTTATTTAACTTATATGCAGAGTACATCATGAGAAACGCTGGACTGGAAGAAACACAAGCTGGAATCAAGATTGCCGGGAGAAATATCAATAACCTCAGATATGCAGATGACACCACCCTTATGGCAGAAAGTGAAGAGGAGCTAAAAAGCCTCTTGATGAAAGTGAAAGAGGAGAGTGAAAAAGTTGGCTTAAAGCTCAACATTCAGAAAACGAAGATCATGGCATCCGGTCCCATCACTTCATGGGAAATAGATGGGGAAACAGTGGAAACAGTGTCAGACTTTATTTTTTGGGGCTCCAAAATCACTGCAGATGGTGACTGCAGCCATGAAATTAAAAGACGCTTACTCCTTGGAAGGAAAGTTATGACCAATCTAGACAGCATATTCAAAAGCAGAGACATTACTTTGCCAACAAATGTCCATCTAGTCAAGGCTATGCTTTTTCCAGTGGTCGTGTATGGATGTGAAAGTTGGACCGTGAAGAAAGCTGAGCACTGAAGAATTGATGCTTTTGAACTGTGGTGTTGGACAAGACTCTTGAGAGTCCCTTGGACTGCAAGGAGATCCAACTAGTCCATCCCAGAGATCAGTCCTGGAGGTTCTTTGGAAGGAATGATGCTAAAGCTGAAACTCCAATACTTTGGTCACCTCATGAGAAGAGTTGACTCATTGGAAAAGACTCTGATACTGGGAGGGATTGGGGGCAGGAGGAGAAGGATGAGATGGCTGGATGGCATCACCGACTCGATGGACATGAGTCTGGGTAAACCCCGGGAGTTGGTGATGGACAGGGAGGCTTGGCGTGCTGCAATTCATGGGGTCGCAAAGAGTCGGACATGACTGAACAACTGAACTGAATTGATGATTAATATTATTTCTCCAAAGTATTTCTTATAATTTCTCTCTTCTTATGACTTTATTAATACTCTCACTGCTTGAACAATGTGTTAGGAATATGAGGTAACATTTTTGTTTCTAACTTGAAAATAAAATATCTAAGTATGTATTTGTTGAGCAGGGTTTCAGGAAATGTGTCTGTTACTTGTCATATTTGCCACCTTGATGGTTGAATTGGACCACATAAGAATGTATTTTGTACTACAGAGCACAGATGAGTGATCAGTTCTTTAGTATGTCAAGGTTCTATTTCTAACCTTAGTTTTTTCAGTGGTATCACAGGCATCTGCAGAAAGGCTACTATTTCTCCCACAAAGTAAGGTGGCCCAGCACCATCTGTCAATGACTTTAGCTTTCCAACTATAAGAAATCTGGTTTCACTGTTGCTGTAGTACACTTAAGGCCATGTGAAGTTGGCTTTGTCTTGAGTCTCAAAATGGTTGGAATGGATTTTTCTTTTACCCCCCAAAATTGCCAAACCAGAAAGTTTTCAACAATTCCCAAATTACTCTTTGGCACGGGGCAGGGGAGGGTAGTATTCAGTCTATCTTTCTTTGTGAAAATTGACAGATCAAAAAGGAGGTACATGAGTTCTCTCTGCTTATTGGCCAAGAACTCTTATATCAGGTGGAGTTGGATGTGCTGCAAGACCCATTCTGCTTCCAAACTGCCAAGCTTCAGAGGAAGGTCAACTGAGCCTTTCCCAGATCCTCGAAGTTAGTCCCTCCTCCTCGGTAAAGCCCTCTCTGTCTCATACTCAGTGTGCTCCTGCTGCTGCTGAGTCACTTCAGTTGTGTCCAACTCTGTGTGACCCCATAGATGGCAGCCCACCAGGCTCCCCCGTCCCTGGGATTCTCCAGGCAAGAACACTGGAGTGGGTTGCCAGTTCCTTCTCCAATGCATGAACGTGAAGTCACTCAGTCGTGTCTGACTTCTAGCGACCTCATGGACTGCAGCCCACCAGGCTCCTCCATCCATAGGATTTTCCAGGCAAGAGTACTGGAGTGGGGTGCCATTGCCTTCTCCACATACTCAGTATAGTCCTTATTGTTTTTAATATTTGGTCTGCATTGCTTATTAATTCCAACAACTAGTAAGCTGTAGATTGTGGGCTGTGTTGATCACCATGGGTAACATGATCATGTCTCTCCCCATGGTGACCAGCACAGCCCTGAACCGATAGTAAGTGCTCAAGCTGATCTATTCTGACATCACAGCTTACTGTTCAAAACTATGCCCTTTCTCAGCCCAACCCACATGTCTCCACCTGTGGAATCTCTGCTATGGTCTAGATGGCAAACACTGTGATGGAGTCAGGAGACACAAGAGACTCGAGTCAAGAAGATCCCCTGGAAGAGGGCATGGCAACTCACTCCAGTATTCAGTTCTTGCCTGGAGAATCCCATGGACAGAGGAGCCTGGAGGGCTACAGTCCACAGGGTCACAAAGAGTCAGACATGACTGAAGTGATTTAGCAGGCAAGTGAAGGGGTTAGGGACAGTCTTATTCAACATTACAATCCCATAGCCCAGGACATGGACGGAGGAGCCTGGTAGGCTGCAGTCCATGGGGTTGATAAGAGTCGGACACAACTGAGCGACTTCACTTTCACTTTTCACTTTCATGCGTTGGAGAAGGAAATGGCAGCCCAATCCAGTGTTCTTGCCTAGAGAATCCCAGGGACAGGGGAGCCTGGTGGGCTGCCGTCTATGGGGTTGCACAGAGTCGGACACGACTGAAGCGATTAGCAGCAGCAGTAGCAGCAGTCCAGGACAGTGGTTGATACAGCAGACATGCAATAAATAATTGTTAATTTGAATAGAATTCTCACCATTACCTTTACTTAAAGCTTTCCCTTCTCCTTCCAAAACACCACACTGAAAGGAACTTTCAATCAAAAGTAAAGTAACTTTATTTTTTCTTTCATTTGTTTCTGGACTTCCAAGTGTGACAGAAATGTATCAGAATGTTAAGACTCAAGCCAACACTCTAGGTGAGGAGTAGGCAGATTATAGTGTCATATTCCACCTGCCACTGGTTTTTTTAAATAAAGTTTTACAAAAACACAGCCATGCCCATTAGTGTGTACCTATAGCTACTATTCTCCAGCAACTGTGACAGAGCTGAGCAGTTGCAATCATATGGCCTATAAAGCCAAAAACCTTTCCTATCTGGCAGTTCAGAGGAAAAGCTTGCCAACCCTTGCTCATTTAAATTATAAAACCATAGGATTTCTTCTTGTGTATTAGTTATGAATAGGAAAAGAAGCCTCAAAAATTCCCCAGTAAAGAAAATAATAATATTTAATGATAGTTTTTTGATAATGGCTATACATTCCATATCTACATATGTAAAACACATTTATAAAATTCTTTTATATGTATAATCTCATTGATTCTATTAACATTTAGAAGAGATAGACAGGGAAATTATATCCTTGTTTTACAAATGAGGAAATAAACTACTTGCTATGGGGGATAAATTGTTTTTAAAAATTTGATTTCCAGTTAGGTCTTTCCCTAATACCCAGTCATTGAACAAAAACAAAATAATACGAATTTCACCTTTTAACCTTATTCCTCTTTTACCACTAAGCTGGTGCCTGAAAATATCTAGCGTTGAGCTTTGAAGAACGCTGCTTGATAAAACTCCCCATGCTGGAGGCACCATGGTTCTATTATACAGATAGAGTTTTACTGTATTTGAATTTTTCTGAGCCCCATAGTCTGAGAGAGCACTGCCTTTGCTGCATAAAATACTTGCAGCATAAAAACAGGGTTGTGAAGACCTTTGTTTCCTGGAGTAACATCTGTGTCTCAATATTCTTCTATCGGGAGAATAAGTAGTGCTGTGTTCTTCCATGTGCTTCTCTAAATGCACCCCAATTCAATATTTTGTTACAGAAGGTTTCTGACTTTTGGTAACTTCATAGGTTCCTGAAGGGAATCCTAAAGTCCCCATGCATTCATCCCTGTGGACTGGGGCCAGAGCAAAGTTGCATCGCAATCTCCTCTTTAGTAAATCCTGAAAGTTTGAATGTTCCCATTTCAGGCACTGTCATTCTGCCTAACTAGTTAATGGCTCCTACTGGTACCTTAACCAGGAAATTAGTTACTTAGCAGCAGTTATATAGATCTGTATGTGTGTGCATGCATAATTAAGCCAACAAACAGAAGCTAAGCCATTTATTTGAGTAGGACTGTTATAAAGCACTCAGGCCGAAGGGAAGAAAACAAGAGATGGTATCTGGATAAAAAAAACAATGTAGAGCAAGTCCAACAGTTGTAGTTACAGAGATGGAGGACTTTTGAGGGCAAAGGAGTCAGAAAGTTCAGAGCAGGGCTCCTCAAATTTCATCATGCATCTGAATCACCGGGAGGGCCTGTAATAAACAGATTGCTGGGCTCCACCCAGTTTCTGATTTAGTTGGTGATGCTGATGCCGCTGGTGTCCAGTGATCACACTTGAGAACCATGCTGAACTCTGAGCCAGTATTTCTCCAACTTTGATGTGGCTGTGAATCTCTTGGGGATCTTGTAAAATACAGATTATGATTTGGCAATTCTGGAGGAAAGAGGGCTGAAGCCCTATGTATCCAACGAGCTCCCAGGTGTTGCCAGTTCAGTATATCTGGTCCGTGTACATTGGATGTTGTGTACAATAAGGGATTCCAAACTGTTCCCTAGAACAGGAGACCTGTTTTACAAATGGAAGTAAGCTTCTGAAGTTGCTATGAAGTTACAGCTTGCTTGAAGACTTTATCATGGAGTCACTCAGTCATGACCCTTTGCGATCCCATAGACTGTAGCCTATCAGGCTCCTCTGTCCATGGGGTTTTCCAGGCAATAGTACTGCAGTGGATTGCCATTTCCTTCTCCAGGGGGTCTTCCCAGCCCAGGGCTTGAACCCGGTTCTTCTGCATTGTAGACAGAGGCTTTACAGTTTGCATCAAATATTTTTTTTCCTGAGTCTAATATCTATTTTCTTTTTGCTTTTCTTCCTCTTTCCTTTCTTTCTACCTTTCCTCTTTCAAACTCAAGTTTACTCTCTCATCTTTACCTGTCAGCTGTGAATGTGTTACGGAGCTAAGGAGAGCTTAGTATAGTGAAGACAGGTCTAAGGTTGGGTAGCTTGCATTTTAGTTTGGGGTATGGTGCTCAAAGTTGTGGGGTGTTCTGCAGGTCATAGGATCTTTCTCAGCCTCAGGTTCCTCTACTCTTCAAAATGATGAGACTGTTGTAGATGATCTTTGAGGTCCCTGAAGCTCACAAAGACTTTGCTGTGTCAAATGCAGGCAAAAGCACATCAAAAAGCTATAGTACATGTGCTGCCACCTTTGGGTGGAAAACATAACTTTAACTGGACCAGACAAAACTTTGAAATGAAAGATATTGTACTGAGACTCATGGCCTGCAGCCCCAATACCAATTAACGTTTCTTCCATATGATTGCAATTCACACTGACTTCCCTTTAACATAGAATTTCAGGCACAAACCAATATAAATTTGATTTTGATGTCTTTTGCCTTTTATATATATTGAAACTTCACAGCCTGATCAATGTTCTGTGAATTTTTTTTCATGTTATGAAATTAACATATAGAAAGTTTGAATTATGCTGGTTTATAATACATTCTAATTAAAATATTGATTATTAAGTGACTGACAAACCCCAGAAGTGCACAGTAGAGGAACAGAACAAAAATGTTAGCTTTAGAGTACAATTAACCTGGATTTAAATTTTTGACTATTCTATTTTCTAAGTGTGTTTTTTTTGGCAAATCATTTAACTTCTCTGTGTTTGTTGTTGAGCAATCAAAATTTTTACCTTGTAAAGTCTATGGCAAAGTTGCTGACACTTGTGAGTATTTAGTATATTGGAGATATTAGCAAATGACCGCTGCAAGGTAGCCTGTGATGCTGAAAACCAAATGAGCTTTAAACCAGAACAATGTTTCATTCTTAGCTGTTCCACTTACCAGTTTCATGACCTGGCACAATTCACTGAACCTTTCTGAGCCAGTTTCCCCGTCTGTATAATGGGAACCAAGACTTTCTGGAACTGATTAAGGATTACATAATATTGCTCTGGGCCAAATTTTGTCTGCCTCCCCTCACTCCCTACCTCTAGTTCATATGTTTAAGCCCTTACCCCTGAGGTGACTGTACTTGGAGGTAGAGTCTTTTTAAAACAATATTTATTTATTCATTTATTTATTTGGCTGCCCTGGGTTTCAGTTGCAGCAGGCAGAATCTCTGATGTTCTTCATGATATGTGGGATCTTTAGTTGTGGGATGTGGAATCTTGTTCCCTGATCATGGATGGAACTCAGGCCCCCGGCATTAGGAGCGTGGAGTCTGAGGCACTGGACCACCAGGGAACTCCCTGGGGTAAAGTTAAATTTTTAGTAGGTAAAGTTAAATGAAGTCATAAAGTTGGGGCCCTGACCCACTAGGATTAGTGTCATTATAAGAAAAGATAATAGAAAGCATGCTGTCTCTCTCTGGCTCTCTCTTTCCCTCCCTTTCCTCTGTGCATTTGCACCAAGGAAAAACTCCTATGAGCAGACAAGAGGCAGCCATATGCAACCCAAGGGGAAAGCTTTCACCAGACATCAACCCTGATAATGCACTGATTTTTTATTTCCAATCTCCAGAACGATGAGAAAATAAACTTCTGTTGCTTAAGCTAGCCAGTCTTTGGTATTCTGTTACGGTGGCCCAACATATCAGACTAATACAGTATCATAATGAAATGTGCGCAAAACCCCACTAGGGCTTTAAAAACATTCTCTTTCTCCTTTACTTTTCTCCCCTACTCGAATAAAGAGAACATTTAAATGATTAGGAATTTAACTTACTTCTGGACTAGCTTAGAATTAACCCAAAGTAATTTCCTCACCACTGGAAACATACTTCCGCTAGCATACACTCTTCCAAGTGCCACGGTGACATATAACTAGATCCATTCTTCTGGCTTTCCCATTTGGAGACAACTGTGAAAGATAAAAAGATCTGTGCAAGGCAAATGAAGCTGTATATCTTCACTACTGACACCTGCAGATGGCACCCCGGAAATAGGTGACAGCTAATAACGGGGATCCTGCCATGAAAGCAAGCTATCAGTGCGAATAATAAACTCTTCTTTGTTCCTCACCACCAGAGTCTTATATCTTCTACTGGAATCAGTACTAGAGCAGGTTAACTTGTTAGCTTGCATGTAGGGAAAACCTCAAACCCTAACAGTTCCTCATACTTTTTTATCCCTAAGAAACCAAGATCTTGTTTATTTTTAAGTATACTTCAAATATCTCTTCTTCATAAAGATGTCCTGGTTAGTTTTTGCTTGTATCTGTAAAATAGGAATAATAATATTTATCTATTTGGTTGTTGTACAACTTAAATGAGCTGATATACATAAGCATAAGTTACTTTCTACTTTGTTTGCTTCTAATTTATTTTCGTATATTGTTCCTTCTTTTTACCTGTAGCTTCATTGGAAATAAATACTCTAGTGGGTTAATTTCAATGGTCCTCAACGCCTAGCACAAAGAAGACATCAACTGCAATTCATTCATTCATGCAAAAACATATATTGATCACCTGCTTTGATCACTATGTACTGTTCTATCATGAGTGATATACTACAAACTGTTGACACTAAATAGGAACAGGGGGAAAATACTAAACTTAAATTTATTTTTTCTCTTTTTAGAGATATAAAAAGCAGGATTTGGGAATTGAAATTTGAGAAAAGCACTTACTTATAGAATTTGAGCCAGAATAGGAAATTGCTCTATCAGATAATGCTCAAGATTATTGCATGTAATGCTTCCTTAAAACAATCTAATTTTCACCATTGTGGAGTATGGGTGGGGGAAAAAAAGGTGATGTAATTTCAAAGGTTTTTTTCCACTGGTAAACAATTTGGTTGATTTAGGTGATGCCTGATTTTCTCGATTATTTGAAAATTCTATAAATCTGCAATTTCCCTTATCCAAGCCTGTCTCCTACATACTGTCTTTAGTTCTTTGCATGTGGAGCATGAAATCAACTTTCTCCAGAAGACAAGTCTCCCAGTTCAGTCTGGTTGGGAGACTCCACCCATTGCCAGCTTTTGGCATCTGACACTGGTAGAAAAGGTCTCAGCATTATAAGTGTAGGAAGGGTGAGGACATCTCAATGACCTCACTTTTTGATCAAATGAATGGGTTTCTCCTGATAATAACCAGTCTAAAACATGCCAGCTGGAAGCATAGGGCCAACTTCTAAAAATCAGTAGCCCCACTATCATCCATTCAATCATGCCCTCAGTCCCCTGAGAAAATCATTTTCCTACACCATGGCTCAGCTGCTCTAAAACTGTGCAAAACACATTGTCATCTCCTTGAGAGATGTCTGAAAAGATAGAAACATGTCATAATAATAATAATCATATTTGCCACCATAAAAATAAGCATAGATATGTGTCAGAGGAGATAGTTTTTCTGCATGCTTGACACAGCTCTGTATTAAAGAGACAACAGCAGATATTGCTTTTGCATCCTCTTGCTGGGATCCCTTTGCCAAATATAATTTTCTTCCTGTGTTTATTTTTTACTAACTCAAACAGTACAAAGCATAAGCAGCAGAAAACTCAAATTTTACAAGTGCAAAGTAGTATAACAGCTACCCGGGGAGCCACGCGCCTTCTCATATCACGTGACCAAAGAAAAGCAAAGATGGCCTAAGTGTCGAGATTCTCATTTGTTTTCTCATCCTGAGAATCGTCCTCACAAAAACTTCCAGGATTACGTTTCCAAACAAAGCCAGCTTTTCCAACATGCCTGACATGTAGAGATACTATTACCTGAATCAAGCTGAAATGTATTTGTTACATTTGCAGGAAATAAGAGTTTATTGGTATTATAGCACATCTGGTTCTGGACTTCAGACAGACTTTGAGGGTCAGAAGGTGTCACCTTTAAACTCAATAACTCTGCTCTCTTGTTAAACCAAAGAAGTACAAGGGGCCAACAGAGTTCCTGTGTCAGCATTTTCAAGGAGTTGCATTATCTACCTCAGTGAACAGTTGGGCACATACATAAATTAGTCAGTAGCAAGGAGCTTCCCCGCAGTCACCAAGCTCTCTATCTGTTTTCCAAAAATAAAAGGGGTAACTTTCTGTTAACAAAAAGGATGTACTCTAGTGAAACACCTTTTTATTGACAGAAACCTGACAAATGAGTGCAAAAATAACACAGACAGCATAGGGTTGCATCCTAAAGCAAAATGATTTTTAGATTATTAAAATCATCCCTTTATTTAGCTGGCTAGTGAATATTCATCTACTTGATTAACCCTTTCTGAAGGGTAATACAGGCTCTTCCAAATCTAGAAGTTTCAGAATCAAATGGCAGCCCTTTTAAGGGGGCTTCCCAAGGTAGCGAAGGAGCTTCCCAAGGTAGGGAAGGAGCTTGGGGATGCAGAGTGAGAAGCCACCTATGCATCTCTCTGGGCCACCCCACCCCTGAGAATGTACTTGGGAGTGTCCCTCTAGGCTCAGAGGCCAAGTTTGTGGCCATCCTGTCTTTATCTGCCTTTCATTCCTACAGCTCCTTTCATTGTGAACAAAGTCCTTCTTATCAGTTTGGAAAAAAATGCAAATAGTTGTCTGATGGTTGCATGGGTGTTACTTCAAATGCAATCAGTTTGTCAGCCCACAAGTGATCAAGACGTCTCCTTGGGTTGTCTTGGGTTAAGCTTTTTCTTGGCTTAAGAGTGTTTCTAAAGCCAAACTCTAGAGTTTAATTACTAGATACCCTGGCCACATGATGTTGCATGCTCTGAACTTCATTTTCCTTTCTACCGAAACATCTGCCCTCCCTCTAATGTGAAGAATGAAATAATGAGTGAGAGAACACTCTGGGAGCTGTCAAGTGTGCTGCAGACATGGGGATGAGGACAGTGATAGTGATTACTACTAGCGTGTGGCTCCAGACACTTTACCGCCTTGGAGCTCAGCACGCTCTTACAAGGTGTGTTTGTTTCCCCAGCTTCTCACTCCATCAGAATGTAAGTTCCAGAAAAGCAAGCTCTTTATTTTGCTATAGTATCACCAGGTGCCCAAGGAGTATTTGTTTAATAAATAGAAGAAAGAATTAATGGTTCGTGTATGCTGCCAAGTTTTGTGTGTGTGTTTGCTTATTATTAGATAACAATAACATAAGGGAATTTCATTAGCCAAAATCCTTACCAAGATTCAGTTGAAAAACCTTGTGTGTGTGTGTGTGTGCGCGCGTGCGTGCATGCGCACATACATGCACATGCTAAGTCACTTCAATCATGTCCAACTCTGCAACCCTATGGATTATAGCCCACCAGGCTCTTTTGTCCATGAGATTCTCCAGGCAGTTGTGTAACTCAATTTCTTTGAGTGCACTTTTCAAAAATTACTGTTTGTCATATTCTGTTTTTATTGGAGTTGAGATATTATGTAATATCTTAGAAGCTACATAAAACTAGAAATGGTGAACAAAGACAAATACTGTGTTCCCATCTATGGGGGAGAAGTCAGAGGCCAGAGATGTGAAGTTTCTTGCTTCTGAGGTGCAGTGGCAGCATCCATGGGCTGACAACTGTGTGCTTTGCCTCCAGGAAACACTACCTCCTCTTCTCTCAGCAGACAAATTGGGTGCTGCGTGTCCCCTGCCATTCTAACTTTTGCTGGATGAGGAGGGCTCTCTCTGTCAAGCTACTTAAGTGGGTGTTGTCACATGACCAAGAATAAAGAGGAAAAGGAAGTAAATGGGGATTGGGATCATATAGATGGGACATCAGCCAGTGAGAAGAAAGAGATCAAAATGGGAAAAACTTAAATAACCTAGGAAACTAACAGAGTGGTCATACATTCATTTAGGAAATACTGAGCCCCTACTATCTGCATGACTCTGGGGGAGCAAAGGTGATCACCCAAGTGGAGGTTTTGGTGGAGACTTCCTGTTGTCAAAGGAGCAAACTGAACTGAAAGATAAGAACTTACTTTAGCTTGGTTTTCTCATATCAAACAAAGTTGCAGCTAACCGGGTATGGAAGATTTATATTATATCATAAATTAGCAATTAATAATTTTATCATTATAATTAGCTATATGTATGTGTGTATGCTCAGTCCTTCAGTCATGTCTGACTCTTTGCTTCCTCATGGACTGTAGCCTGCCAGGCTCCTCTGTCCATGAAATTTTTCAGGCAAAAATACTGGAGCAAGTTGCCATTCCCAACAGGGATTGAACCAACTTATCTTGTGCTTCTCGTTGAAAGATAAGAACTTACTTTAGCTTGGTTTTCTCATATCAAACAAAGTTGCAGCTAACCGGGTATGGAAGGTTTAAACTATTATATATATATATATATATATTATATCATAAATTAGTAATTAATAGTTTTATCATTATAATTAGCTATATGTATGTGTGTATGCTCAGTCCTTCAGTCATGTCTGGCTCTTTGCTTCCTCATGGACTGTAGCCTGCCAGGCTCCTCTGTCTATGAAATTTTTCAGGCAAAAATACTGGAGCAAGTTGCCATTCCCAACAGGGATTGAACCTACTTATCTTGTGCTTCTCGCTTAATTAGCTATATGTATGTGTGTATGCTCAGTCCTTCAGTCATGTCTGACTCTTTGCTTCCTCATGGACTGTAGCCTGCCAGGCTCCTCTGTCCATGAAATTTTTCAGGCAAAAATACTGGAGCAAGTTGCCATTCCCAACAGGGATTGAACCAACTTATCTTGTGCTTCTCGTACTGACAGGCAGATTCTTTACCACTGAGCCACCTGGGAAGCCCAGCTACATGTATATATATACATTTTTTGTTGTTCAGTTGCTCAGTTGTGTTCAACTTTTTGCACCCCAATGGACTGCAGCATGCCAAGCTTCCTTGTTCTCTTCGATTTCCCAGAGTTTGATCAAACTCATGTTCCTTGAGTTGATGATGCCATCCAACCGTCTCATCCTCTGTTGCCCCCTTCTCTTCCTGCCTTCAATCTTTCCCAACATCAGGGTCTTTTCCAGTGAGTTGGCTCTTCACATCAGGTGGCCAAAGTATTGGAGATTCAGCTTCAGCATCAGTTCTTCCAATGAATATTCGGGGCTGATTTCTTTTAGATTGACTACTTTGATCTCCTTGCAAGAACTGACTGACCTGGGTCCAAATCTTTGGTTTGGGCCAGTGATTTCATTTCTCTAAACCTCAGTTTCCTGGTCTGTAAAATGGGAGTAANGCCAGAGATGTGAAGTTTCTTGCTTCTGAGGTGCAGTGGCAGCATCCATGGGCTGACAACTGTGTGCTTTGCCTCCAGGAAACACTACCTCCTCTTCTCTCAGCAGACAAATTGGGTGCTGCGTGTCCCCTGCCATTCTAACTTTTGCTGGATGAGGAGGGCTCTCTCTGTCAAGCTACTTAAGTGGGTGTTGTCACATGACCAAGAATAAAGAGGAAAAGGAAGTAAATGGGGATTGGGATCATATAGATGGGACATCAGCCAGTGAGAAGAAAGAGATCAAAATGGGAAAAACTTAAATAACCTAGGAAACTAACAGAGTGGTCATACATTCATTTAGGAAATACTGAGCCCCTACTATCTGCATGACTCTGGGGGAGCAAAGGTGATCGCCCAAGTG
Organism: Oreotragus oreotragus; assembly: GCA_006410675.1. Classification (NCBI taxonomy): domain Eukaryota; kingdom Metazoa; phylum Chordata; class Mammalia; order Artiodactyla; family Bovidae; genus Oreotragus; species Oreotragus oreotragus. Next base: position 267,716 of record SJYX01017001.1, read on the forward strand.
GAGGTTTTGGTGGAGACTTCCTGTTGTCAAAGGAGCAAACTGAACTGAAAGATAAGAACTTACTTTAGCTTGGTTTTCTCATATCAAACAAAGTTGCAGCTAACCGGGTATGGAAGGTTTAAACTATTATATATATATATATATATATTATATCATAAATTAGTAATTAATAGTTTTATCATTATAATTAGCTATATGTATGTGTGTATGCTCAGTCCTTCAGTCATGTCTGGCTCTTTGCTTCCTCATGGACTGTAGCCTGCCAGGCTCCTCTGTCTATGAAATTTTTCAGGCAAAAATACTGGAGCAAGTTGCCATTCCCAACAGGGATTGAACCTACTTATCTTGTGCTTCTCGCACTGACAGGCAGATTCTTTACCACTGAGCCACCTGGGAAGCCCAGCTACATGTATATATATACATTTTTTGTTGTTCAGTTGCTCAGTTGTGTTCAACTCTTTGCACCCCGATGGACTGCAGCATGCCAAGCTTCCTTGTTCTCTTCGATTGCCCAGAATTTGATCAAACTCATGTTCCTTGAGTTAATGATGCCATCCAATCATCTCATTCTCTGTTGCCCCCCTCTCTTCCTGCCTTCAATCTTTCCCAACATCAGGGTCTTTTCCAGTGAGTTGGCTCTTCACATCAGGCGGCCAAAGTATTGGAGATTCAGCTTCAGCATCAGTTCTTCCAATGAATTCAGGGCTGATTTCTTTTAGGATTGACTGGTTTGATCTCCTTGCTGTCATATGTGTGTGTGTGTGTGTGTGTGTGTATCTTTATATAGTCAACTGGATTCCACCTTATTTTAATGTATTTAAGACTAAATTTCCTCCCAAATCTCCACTTCTCATCTCTTGGCCTTTGGATCTCTTTCTCACTCCGTCTTCCACAATGCTGTCAGAGCAATCATTCTAAAATGCAGATATTACTACATAGTACTTCTCTGCTCAAAGCCCTGAGTGGCTCACCTTGAATTTTAGGTTAACTTTCAATAGTAGTAGCAAGCAGGTGGAGAAGGCAATGGCACCCCACTCCAGCACTCTTGCCTGGAAAATCCCATGGATGGAGGAGCCTGGTAGGCTGCAGTCCATGGGGTCGCAAAGAGTCAGACATGACTGAGCGACTTCCCTTTCACTTTTCACTTTCATGCATTGGAGAAGGAAAGGGCAACCCACTTCAGTGTTCTTGCCTGGAGAATCCCAGGGACGGCGGAGCCTGGTGGGCTGCCATCTATGGGGTTGCACAAAGTCGGACATGACTGAGGCGACTTAGCAGCAGCAGCAGCAGCAAGCAGGACCTTTCATTATATGGCCCCTGACAGCCTGTTGTAACTTAAAAAAAAAAAATGGTGTTTTTAAAATTTTTTATTTAATTGGGGGAAATTGGTATACAATGTGTTGGTTTCTACCATAGACACTGCAAATCAGTCATAATTATATCACCTCCTGCTTGAGCCTGCCTTGCCTTATCTGCTGTCCTTTTTTTCCCTTCCCCTCCTCCTCTTCCCCAAAGCACACACATGATCTTTGCTCTTTGATCCTTCCAAACTGATATAGTTTGGTTCTCTGGAGGAGTCCTGCTATCTTATATTGGTGGGACTGAGCATACGCAGTTCCTGGGCCTGAAATATTCTCTGGTCTTTTTGTGTAATTCAGGTCAATCAGGCTTGTCTTTAAGGAGTCTGTGTGGACACAGAATCTTTGGAGATGTCCTCCAGTTTCTGGTAGAACTGTATCTTAGAACTTACATGGCATCCTCAACTGTTTTCCCCACCAGATAATGAATTCCTTGAGGGAATGAACCATGTTTCAGTCAACTGTCAATCACTAAGCCTGGGAAATTAATGCATTTAGAAATGAACAAATGTACAATAAAGAAACTTTTCTCATTTACAAAGTTACCTGTTAAAATCTAAGGAAAACTGGTTTTGACAGTGTTGTATAGTTGTGTACATAATGTAATTGGGGAAGCTGGGTAAAGGGTATGTGGGAATCCTTTGTACTATTTTTGCAGCATCCTGTGAGTCTTAAACTATTTGAAATATAAAGTATTTTTTTAATCTAAGGAAAAGAACAATCCATGTAGCAATTAATTTCCTATAAATTATTCAAAAGTCAACATGCTTCTAAAAAATTAAAATCAGTTGTTCTATTTTCTCCTAAAGAAGAATGGATGGCATCTTCCAAGAATTTCTTAGGAAAGCGCAGAAGGCGTATTTTGATTATGTCTCCTTCTTCTCCCCACCCCACTACCAGTGTTTTGTTCAAAGACAGCCTGTGATACAAAAAGACTTCTCTCCCTTTTCATCTGAGAATAAGAACCAGGTTTAAAAAGTATGTGAACTCTAAACACTGATCATTGCAATGTGCTGTGCAAACAGTTGACAGCAGCATGAACTCCGATGCTATCTAGAGGAGGGGAGTATTTGCAATTTTTCTTTGTATCACTCAGTGTCTGGCCCAAGCACTGCATCAGGGTCCCTGGCCAGACTTTACTTTGGGTTGGAAAAGGTTTTATTGGGATAACAGAGAAGGCACTCTGACTCTTTTAGGCTGGAAGCAGCAGGTCAGATTATACTTACGTGATAACTGGCTGAAGTTCATCATCATTGTCTTAGCTTAAAACAAATACCATAGAATGGGTAGTTGAAATCACAAATATTCCTTTCTCATAGTTCTGGGGGCTGGGAAATCCAAGATCAAGGTGCCTGCAGCTTCAATGCCTCGTGAAGGCCTGCTTCTTCATTTGCAGATGGCTGCCTTCTTGCTATCAGTCCTAAATGTACATTGGAAGGACTAATACTGAAGCTGATACTCCAGTACTTTGGCCACCTGATGCAAAGAACTGACTCCTTGGAAAAGACTCTGATGCTGGGAAAGATTGAAGGTGGGAGGAGAAGGGGATGACAGAGGATGAGATGGTTGGATGGCATCACCGACTCAATTGAGATGAGTTTGGGTAAGCTCCAGGAGTTGGTGATGGACAGGGAGGCCTGGCGTGCTGCAGTCCCTGGGGTCACAAAGAGTCAGACACGACTGAGCAACTAAACTGAACTGAACTGGCTAAGCACTGGTACTTAGGTTATTGGTATCATCCCAAAGGCTCCTACTGGCCCCCACTCTGCACATAGAGATGGGGCACACACCTCTCCCACATGCTTACAGGACTAGGTACTTTCTCCTCTTATAGGATCTATAGCACATATGAATTGTAGTTACAGGCTTGCCTGTCTGTCTTCTCACACAGCTGTGATTACACTTCTTGAGAGAAGAGCCTGCACACTGTATCACTGATGCTCTCCAACATGGAAATAAACACCTGTTGAGAAAACAAAATGTTGTGGCAATAGGTAGGATTCAAGGGATCAGTCTCTTCTAAACCAACAATTCTGTGATCCTGAAATTTCCTGTTGATTTTATATTTCCCACTGAATTAAAGGAAACGATTTTTGTTGGCAGTATGAAATCCAAAGTATACGTGAAACCAACAGAATGTTTAGCTAAAACAAAATCAAAGCTCAAATCAAAATAACCTCATAATATGTAAATCTGTATTCTTTCTCAAGAAGTACCCTTTGCTGTTGGCAGTGTACAATGAGTGGTCAACCAGTCTGCTTCCCTGATGGCCTTGGATAATCACTTGTCGTTTCCCCATCTAGGATGATTCCACTCTTCAATATGATGACTAATCTCTGGCACTTTTTGGAAGAGGTGATTTCCCAAACTGAGTATACTCCACATTGCTAGTATCTTTCCTTATCTCCCTCTTGAAGAGGAAAGCTGCTTCTGTGAGATGCATCTCCACTGAACAGATGTTCCAGTTGGCTTTACATAAATGAGTCATTCCCCCGAATCAAGACTTGTTCCCACCAGTGCAGTTAATGAATCTACCAGTTAATCAACAAATGTTTATTGACGAGCAGGCACTGTTCCAAGCACTGAAAATACAGCAGGGAACAACGCAGAGAGCCCTGCCTTCAAGGAGCTCACACAGGTCAGGAAATGAGATTGTAGCGATTGGCGGTAAACATACAAATAAAATTATAATTTATAAAATATATCCAAGGTAATAGCAAAAGGATTTCCTGCCTAAAGGAAATAACAGGGTTTTGCTTTGTTGAGTCACTGGCTTAGGGCCAGAAAAAGCACTAGTTGTAAGGATTATTATTGGAAAGAATTTGTTGTAATTAGGTAAACCAAGTACTATTAACTCTGACCTGCAGGGATATGGAAATAGAGAACTTCCTTTGAAATGGCATTGGCAGCTCTGGGATTTTGCCTATGGGCCATGGTGGGATTTCACATAGAACTGTATTATGTGGCACAAAAGGAATTTTCCTCTTTCTCCTGTTTGTCTCCAAGGAACAATATGAGGTATTTAATGTATGTAATAAAGTAAAAACTTGACTAGTTGCAGGAAAATTGGGGCACATTTGTTTTTCTGTCAGCCTGACTCAAGTCACTCATTAGTGGTCAATTCCATCAGAGAACCAGAGGCACAACATGTGTGAGAACTTATCACAGAATCAGAAGATAGAACTGGAGTCTGTTTGTCAAGTCACTCTGCTTCCTGCTGCCCTCTGCAGTTTTTGACTTTCTTGTGTGCCACCTGTCCTGTTACTTACACACTGTTCTTTATGTTGATTCATTCTTTTACTTCAAAAACAAATTTGATGCCACCTGGATGGAAGAACCAGTATGACTGCCGTAAACAGAACACAGCCCTGAAAATCAATACAATAAATCAAGCAATACTATTGTATTAGAGCTAGATAATGCTGTCTACTAAAGGCTCTGGCTTTTGAGGTCTTCTCTCTTTTTGTTAAAAAGAGAAATTGACAACTGTTAGAGGGGTTTTAGAGACGTTCCAGTATGAGAACGAGGCATCTCCTCGAGACTGTGAGGAGGGATGGCCGAGAACTGAAAAGGGAATAACATTTCTCAGTGTGTGATCTAGCATAATTATCATGCCCAGGCATAAGTGAAAGTCACATACTGTTCTAGGAACGGGAGACTCTCAACACTTTGGGAAACACGGGGCTAGATGGCTGATGCTGAATGGCACCACACTCTGGGACACACGCTTGGTCAGGGCACGAGGAGAGATGCCACTTGAAACCCACCGAGAGTCAGCTAGTGCTTCCCCTTCTCCCAGCCCTGGCCAAAATACCACGTCCCGTTTTCTGCCCTCCACCTGTTGGAGGCAAGTCAGACGACTTCAGCCTGGAAATCTCTCTTTAACAACACTGCAAAATAGAGGGAAGACGGAAAGGTAGATCAGTTACAGAACTCGCAGAAGGCGATGGCGCCCCACTCCAGCACTCTTGCCTGGAGAATCCCATGGACGGAGGAGCCTGGTGGGCTGCAGTCCATGGGGTCGCACAGAGTCGGACACGACTGAAGCGACTTAGCAGCAGCAGCAGCAGTTAAGAACTAGGCTTCGGGGTGATCCAGGATGAATGGAGGAAACTCCTAGCTCCTCAACCAAGTGTGTACCCACATGTCCCCTGCTGTGCTGTGCTAAGTCACTTCAGTCACGTCCCACTCTTTGTGACCCTAGGGACCATAGCCCTCTAGGCTCCTCTGTCCATGGGTTTCTCCAGGCAAGAATACTGGAGGGGGCTGCCGTGCCCTCCTCCAGGGGATCTTCCCAACCCAGGGATCAAACCCTTGTCTCTTAGGTCTCCCGCATTGGCAGGCAGATCCTTTACCATTAGTGCCATCTGGGAATCCCCAAATCACCTGACATCAGGGTATCTGAAAACATCTCTTAGGGAGGAGTATATGGAATCTTGATGGCATATGTCTCTTTTCATGCAAATCTTTGGAATCCTATAAACAGCTCCTCCTATCACCCTCTATGCCAGTCTAGTCCCTGCCAGAAATATTTGCTGTCTTTTACACACCTTAAGTCCCGTAGTTAATACGCAGACGCACAGAATTCTAATATAGGGTCAGGACAGTCCCAAGATTTGCTGATTTGTGAAGGAGGAGAGAAGCACTAAGCGGGCCTGAAATTCTTAACAAAGCTGAGGAGGAAAGTTAGAGCCATCCCCCTCATTAGATTCATAAATCCTCGGGCTGTGTTTTTGTTTACTCTCACCCGTCAGCCTAACTAATCTCCTCTTCTGCTTTGTTCAAGCAAGGAATTAGTCACGATTTAATCTAAGTTTAAAAATGTTAATGAGCCCTCGAACTTGTTTTAGCTATTTACGAAAGACCATTTAGTTCGGGATGCTCAAATGTTATGGTTTACCGAAGTCTTCTCATTAAGACCATGCACAGAATTTCTATGATTTCAAAAAGAGAACTCCCTCTTGTGGCAAGAGCAGTTTTTGCAGCTAATTCTAGAGAATCTGAGCTCCTGATGATCTTAGAAATCCCCTTGTTTTACAGAGGAGGTAACTGAAACCCAAAGAGGACAAGAAGTAAGTTTTCAGTGTTTATATCTGGCTGGTGACTGAGCCAGATTGAGTATCCAGGTTTGCTGTCTACTAGTCAAGTGCTATTTCTCTATATTTCAGAAATCTCACTGATGTGATTTTTTTCCTCCCCAAGGTCCTGCTTTCTGCTGCCCCTGAAAGCAGAACTGATAGAGATGTCCTCACACTGAATAGGCAATGTTCTTTTCCACGTGAAAGCCGATTCTCGGTGAGCTTTCCCTATGACGCAATTACTCATTTCTCAACACTGGGCTGTAAGCTACATGCCTTACACCTGAGAGCAGTTTGGCCCAGAAGACAGGGATTCTGTTCATCTCTTTGGAGATAGCCGCCATCTAGCGTCACTTAGCGGAGAAGGTGATGGCGCCCCACTCCAGTACTCTTGTCGGGCAAATCCCATGGATGGAGGAGCCTGGTAGGCTGCAGTTCATGAGGTTGCAAAGGGTCAGACACGACTGAGCGACTTCACTTTCACTTTTCACTTTCATGCACTGGAGAAGGAAATGGCAACCCACTGCAGTGTTCTTGCCTGGAGAATCCCAGGGACAGGGGAGCCTGTTGGGCTGCCGTCTATGGGGTCGCACAGAGTCGGACACGACTGAAGCGACGTAGCAGCAGCAGCAACAGCAGCAGCAGCAGCACTTAGATGCTGCTTCCTGTCCAGTTATCTTTCATAGGTTTTGGCTAATTGGGGCAATGCTGTGTGGTGCTTAGTCTCTCAGTTGTGTCTGACTCTTTGCGACCCCATGGACAGTAGCCCTCCAGGCTCCTCTGTCCATGGGGATTCTCCAGGCAAGGACACTGGAGTGGGTTGCCATGCCCTCCTCCAATGGATCTTCCCAACCCAGGGATCGAACCCAAATGGGTAGGGCCAAACACAGTACTGAGATATAGAAGGACACACTGACAACTGGCTTCCTATAAGGAGTAAAAATTTTAAGTACTAGAAATATGATGGAACTCTCTAAAGCCTTGATCCTCAAAATGTGTTCTGTGATCCACCAGCACAGCCTGGTGGGCTGCCGTCTATGGGGTCACACCGAGTCGGACACGACTGAAGCGACTTAGCCATCTCATAAGCTTGTGAAGGGACCGACCCCTGACACAGGCTAACAAATTGTGCACTCCACATCGAGTTTAATCACCAGAGAGTGGAAAGAAAGACATTCATTCTTGGATTGCCAGAACATTTCTTAGACTGTTCAGGCTTCTTACCTCTGAGTCTATCATAGAACTTCAAATAGAGAGTTTCTGTTTAGAATATCACCCAAGTCCAGCAGATCCACACACTGAGCCTCTACTATCTGTGAATAACTCAGTGGATGTCTATGAACCAAAAGATCTATTCCTAAAAAACCTTCCCATAGAAACATACGTCTGTCTTTGGCTGCTTTGACCACGAGGCAAGGAAAAGCCAGGAAGTGAGGGCATTTGGAAAAAGAACAAAGCAGCATCAGAGAGCCTTAAGGGATGCCTGGTTGGTGGGGCAGAGCGGGGGTAGTATTGAAAAACAGAGACATTATCTTGCCAACAAAGGTCTGTCTAGTCAAAGCTATGGTTTTTCCAGTAGTTGTGTATGGATGTGAGAGTTGGACCATAAAGAAAGCTGTCAGCCAAAGCAATTGATGCTTGTGAACTGTGGTCTTGGAGAAGACTCTTGAGCATCTCTTGGACTGCAAGGCAATCAAACCAATCAACCCTAAAAGAAATCAACCTGAATGTTCATTGGAAGGATTGATGCTGAAGCTGAAACTCTAATACTTTGGCCACCTGATGCAAAGAACTGATTCCTTGGAAAAGACCCTGATGCTGGGAAAAATTGAAGGCAGGACGGGAAGGGGACGACAGAGGATGAGTTTGGGTACACTTCGGGAGTTGGTGATGGACAGGGAGGCCTGGCAGTGCCGCAGTCCCTGGGGTCGCAAAGAGTCAGACACGACTGAGCAACTGAATCGAACTGAACTGAACTGGGGAATGAAGAAGCTGAATAGTCTAAAAAATACCCTAATCGCACAGTGATTCAGGTGACATCTGAGAAAAATAACACTGATGGTTGTTCATGATTGCTTTGACTGATTTGTAGCATATAGATAAATGTTTCTCATAGTTGTAATATTTTGGGTACATTAATTATGCATCATAGCCTCAAGTTTCTCATCTATTATGGCTAGTAGAAATGATGAGACTTTTGGAAAAGCAGCTCTAGTCCAGTTTGGAATTGATTTTATAAATAATCACTCTTAGCAAAGCAAATATGAAGATGTCATGTCCCCACTTGATACAGATGGGCAACTACTGAGCCCAAGCAGCATTCTAGGGAGCCTCCAATGTTAATTTGATCAGAAGCCCTGAGAAACAGTCTCTGAATTGGAGATTTCCAGGAAGCTGGTTTACTGGGGAACATGATGCAGAACCATACCTGTGAGGAAGCTGGTTTTTCCAGAAAGGATTGGCTAGAAGGAAAATTGATCTACAGTGCTCAGCAGATCCCATGGGGAACTCTGAAGATGAGACACCATTCAGATAGGCCCCTGGTTGAAGCTGGGGGCCATGCATCTTTACCTGTGCATGGCTAGGGACTGCTCCTGGGAGGAGGGCAAGCTTGGATGAGGTGCTTCTTTGGGTTGAGGCAAGTCCCAGGCAGGAATCAGGTTTGAAGGGCGCCTACAGCTGTCAACAGTCTTAGAAAGGACACTCAGGGAATGAGAGCCTTTGTCTCTCCCCTCTCATAGAGGGGAACTATCTGGGCACCAAACCATAGCAGCCACTTCAGTGACCAATTGCACAATTTTCTCTTCTTGCTCCTCTATACCACTGACGTCTTGGGGCTGCTGACTTTCGGTTTGGGAGTATTTGTCTAACAAAGCAGAATCATCTGGGGCAACTTTTAAAAGTATCAACACCCAATTCCTGCTCTCTGATTGAACTGATTTCAGTGTGCAGCCAGGCTTGATATCTCTCTATCTAATAGATCAGATAGTTCTTCTTGAATCTGAAAGAAGATAGTATCTCTTACCATGTACGTGCAGCATCTCAGGATTCCATTTGGCGGGCATGAGCCCAGGTTCTGAGCTGAGAATTCCAGCAACCACTGCTCCAAAGGGATTAATTAGAGATGTCAAATGCATTTAGGGGAATGAAACAGCCAACATAAACATATATACCACCACCTCAGTCATGCTGCCGCCTCCCAGGACTTTGCAGATGAGTTTTATTGGCAAGATTTTCGATGTTTAGAGCTTATAGTTTGTTTCTTTTTCTTTTTCTAGCTTGTAGTTTGTTTCTCTTTCTTCTTATTTTTGGTTCAATGTCTGCCTTTGGGTCTTTGTATAAAGGAGACTTTATAGCTCTTACAGTCCCACCAGTTTGGGCTGAGATACAGTAGTAGTTGCCTTTCAGAGAAGACCAAACTATCCATGAGCCTCGTTCAAATCATGTCCCCTAAAACATAATAGACATGTGATATAAAATCAGAAGTTCCATCAAAGATGCCCTTCTCTAAGATGCTGTCATTATAAAGTCACTCTTCTGATGTTGTGCTTTTATATGTGATGTTTTGTGTTTGTATTGTATCTATATATAAATTTATTTGTATTATGGGAATTTTCAAATATAACAATGGAAATTTTCAAATAGAAATTAGGAAGTATGACATATTTGATTCCTCTTTATTTACTACCTAGCTTCAATAGTTATTAATATTGTGGCCAATTTTTCCACTAATACCTATAATTTCTGCCACCCCCTTCTCCGCTCCCACTCTAAGAAAACCTGATTTGTTTTAGGCAAACCCCAGATGTATCATTCCATTCACAGATAATTCAGAAGAGACATACTCTTTAGTCCCTATCAGTATTACTAATTTATCAGCACATCTCCTGGTATTGATGTGAGCCATCAGTCTAGATCAAAGATGGAAGACTCCAGAATTATTCATTCAACAGACAGATTAAGCACCCTATTACATGCTTGTTACTTGGAACAGAAAATAGTGCTGGAAACAGTATTTGCCTTCAGGAGTTTTAAGTTCTTTGTGTGTGGTGCATATGTAGAGGAGTGTGTGCGGGGGGGGCGGGGTGGGTAGGTAGGTAGGTATTTGGAGGGGGAGGCAGGAAAGAAATGCATAAAGTTGGCAACAGTGCAATTTGTGATTGTTGTAGACAGAGAGGCACAAGCTTTGGGAAGAGTTATTTGCCAATATCTTGAGTGAATTTTTGAAGATTCATCACAAAATGATGACGTGAAGGATAAAATATGTTCTGGGCAGTGGAAAAAACCATCTGAAACTCCCCATCTCTGCTGTCTGTTAAGTGCCTATCTGCCCAGCTTTGAAATTGCTCTGTCCAATCAGTTTTCACAGAGGAGTCATTTAGCATCACTTAGACACTTGCTGGAATCAAGATTGCCAGGAGAAATATCAATAACTTCAGATATGCAGATGATACTACCCTTATGGCAGAAAGTGAAGAGGAACTAAAAACCCTCTTGATGAAAGTGAAAGTGGAGAGTGAAAAAGTTGGCTTAAAGCTCAACATTCAGAAAATGGAGATCATGGCATCTGGTCCCATCACTTCATGGGAAATAGATGGGGAAACAGTGGAAACAGTGTCAGACTTTTTTTGAGGGGGGCTCCAAAATCACTGCAGATGGTGACTGCAGCCATGAAATTAAAAGACGCTTACTCCTTGGAAGAGAAGTTATGAGCAACCTAGATAGCATATTCAAAAGCAGAGACATTACTTTGCTGACTAAGGTCCATCTAGACAAGGCTATGGTTTTTCCTGTGGTCATGTATGGATGTGAGAGTTGGACTGTGAAGAAGGCTGAGCACCAAAGAATTGATG
>SJYX01017001.1:287284-297940 GCA_006410675.1 Oreotragus oreotragus
AAAAATAAATAGGGAAATAGAGTCTATTTGGAATATATAAATGAAAATGAAACATTAAATTAGAATAAAAGTATATACTTTTATATACATATATTACTCATATACACATGTTTAATTTGCTTAATGTATAATAAAAGAGAGAGAATGGAAGAGTAGAGAATAGAGGGGATTAAAAACAAAAGCCCAGATAATGATTAGAGGTTAAAAGTATAGGGGAAGTTATGAAATATTTTTTATCTATTTTATTGTTTTCTGCAGTCGTTCATACTCATCCAACCAAAAAAGAACTTTTTGTTTGTTTTTAAAGTACAGCTATCTTGAGCTTTGAGGAAATTAAACTTTTAGTTAAAGAATGTGTCATAGCTGTAAGCTAACCATGCAGTTTTACAATTATACTTGTTTCCAGTGCTACTGCTATCCCATTTTATGTTGGCAGAAAGATTCAGTGAAAACTATAGTTAAATACTGTGATGAGTATTTCTAGTCTTATCTTTGAAAGTGAAAGTTGCTCAGTCATGTCCAACCCTTTGCAACCCCATGGACTATACAGTCCATGGATTCTCCAGGCCAGAATACTGGAGTGGGTAGCTATTCCCTTCTCCAGGGGATCTTCCCAACCCAGAGATCAAACCCAAGTGTCCCACATTGCAGGTGGATTCTTTACCAGATCTTTATCTCGACCCATTTCTAAATGCTTTTAACAGAAAACAGGGATATACCTTTACTTATATCACCTTTCTTCAAGCCCCTGAAAACCTTTTTCTTCACTGGTATTTATCTGACACAGTAAGCAAAATGGTCATTTAGTCCATATTTGCAACAGGGTACATTAAGGAAAAAGATAGAGTTTTCAAAATATTCTTTACTAAATAACCTACTGCAGTGTGGTGCTGCATAATTTTCTTCAATTTTACATGTAGTCATACTTCTTTCATGAATACTGCATGCTCAGAGTTGTCTTTTCTTTAAATAATGCAGTAAAGAAATTAAATAATTAAAATGGGTACATTAAGGAAAAAGATAGAGTTTTCAAAATATTCTTTACTAAATAACCTACTGCAGTGTGGTGTTGCATAATTTTCTTCAATTTTACATGTAGTCATACTTCTTTCATGAATACTGCATGCTCAGAGTTGTCTTTTCTTTAAATAATGCAGTAAAGAAATTAAATAATTAAAAACAAGTATTAAAGACTTTAAGCAGAAAAGGGGGGAAGAGTGAAAGGAAAAACATGAACACTTTTTAGAGCAAATACTTGAACCCTTACTATATCTGATATTTAATGAGAAAACCCACATGATTGAGACCTGGAGGGAGAGGGGAAATGGCCATTCATTCTTTGTTAGAACAGGAAATTGGTGATTTTTGTTGATGGTCTCATTTGAGTAAGGCCTCTGGTGTTATTGATTAGATTGCAGAGTTTCAGGTAAATTTTAAATTACTTTATAGACCCACCAAGCATCCTTCACAATGGTTGAACTTATTGGAAACAAGCCTCTGTGCTCTGGTTACTGGAGAAGTCAAAAGCTGCATTTTGTGGATCATGTTAGCAGACTGGCAACCTTTATGGGGAAGGTTAATGATATTCCACTTTCCTGCCCCTGCCTGGTTTTCTCCATATGTCGTAGGCTAGGAGATTATTTTGAATGGATTTTAAATATCTCAGAGAACAGAGCACTTTCCCCTAATCTAATCAAGAGCTCAAATCCTCCTACTTTGCTCAGAAATTGACTTTAAATCTTAAGGGAAAACAGAGAGTCATAAAGATTTTCATTGGTTGAAGAGGAATTCCTTCATATTTTTCATCCTGAAGAGTTAGAGAACTTTGATTAAAAGCATTAAAAAAAAAATTCTTAAAACTTTAAGGTCCCTAAGATTTGGCACTGAGAAGTGTACCAAATATTAAAATCATATGATATTTTCATTCTATTTAAATTGAACCACCAACTCATCTTTTAAAATGTATCCGAAGCTCTATTTTCTCCATGAAAATTGTTGCCTAGACCACTTTAGCAGTATCTTCATCCCCTCATCTTCTTTCTTAGTGTCGTCACTTAGCATTACAACTAGACACATTCACAATATAACAATTCAAGGGTTTCACCAGATGGCTTAAAGCCTTATGACATTGTGACTTCTGTTTTAGTCATTGACCATGGCACTTAGTCCAGGGTTCAGTTCAGGTCAGTTCAGTTCAGTCGCTCAGTCGTGTCTGACTCTTTGCGACCCCATGAATCGCAGCACGCCAGGCCTCCCAGCCCAGGGTTAATAAATAATAAATTATAATTTTAAAGATCTTGTTGACTATTCAACAATTAATGAATTAGGAAGCATCCAATCTAGCAGATTAAAAGGAGCTTTGAGGAGCTGTACAGAATGAAAGATATTTATAGGCAAAAATGAGCAAGTAAAAGGAAGTTATATTAGACCAAAAAAAAAAAAAAAAGCAGATTGATTATTGCAGTTACTTTACCTATAGGGAATGGGAGGGGCTTATCACGTAGATTGCCTAACTGCTGTGATTAGGTGATTCCTGATTGACTGCTTTAAGAGTCCATTTCTGGGAAAGTCAAAACTGTAAAAGTGAAGTCTCAGTCTGTTGATGTGGAGCTTGGCATAAGGGACTCCATTTTGGCCCTGTTGTCTTTAATACTACTTGGATGGATGGATGGATGGATGGATGGATGGATGGATGGAGTGATACTGGTAGGTTTGGGGAATGCTATCAGAGTTGAGAGCTGACTCATTTACCTTACTTATTGTCCCACTTCTCTCATTTACATTACACACACCTAATCCCTGTAAAGCCTCTCTGATTCTTGGAGTCTGAGAGATCCAAAAGGATCTAAAGAAAACGCACTAATGCATCTAAAGAAAAAAAAAATCTAAAATACATACAGCCTTTATTCATGAAGATATTCTCTGTGGTATTATTTACAATGATGAAAAGATTGGAAACAATTTAAATGTCTTATAGTAGAGCTTAGTAAATTATGATACATCCAACCCAATAGAATATGGTCATTAAAATGATAATTACAAAGACCACACAGACATTTTTATAGTATATATTATGTAAAAAATGCAGGATATAAAAGTGTATGGGTGTTGTGTTTATAACTTAATAAAGATATAGTTGATTTCATACCAGTACTAGGAGAGAGTACATAAATATGAAAATAGCTATGTTTCAGTAGTAGACATATTATTAGATATTTTCTTTTTTTTTCAAAATGTTCTAAACATATTCTCTTATTTATTATTATTCATGAAGATCAGAGTGATGAAGGACAACGTGTGATAAATAGACAAATTGATAGAAAACTTGGAACAAGGAAGATATGGGAAGAAAATGGGGATATAGGGTAAAGGAGTTAAATTTACTATAAAGGGAAGGAGATTTACTTAATACTGCCTTGTTCCTGATAAAGCTTACTTGTGACATCTGCTACTTACCTGTATACTTTTGTGTGAAACTTTTTCTGTTGTTCTCAAAGTTCTACTGATAATTATGTGGAGTATGTGTGTGTGTGTGTATGTGTGTTATGGGAGAACAGTTTTTAAAATGGCTCTATTGATGTATAATTGATATAAGGAGAAAGTCCAACTTTAAAAATGTACCTGGGCCATCAAGTAAGAACAGCTGTGATAATTGGAACACCTATAAAAGACGCCTGTAACTGAGAACCTTAAAACCATTCCTTACGGAGAGTGTCCATTGTAATGAATTTCAATGAGATTTCACAATCGCTTCTGCTAAAACTAGTGGAGTTTCATCATATGGGCACATTGTAATTAATCATATTCCGAGTTTGCAGGACCTGGAAACTTAGCAAATGAAAAGGAAAGCTCCGAATTCAATCAGAAAGGAGAAAAAGCACTTGAGACACAATGAATCCCACATCTGCTTTCTTCCTAGAAACTTTGGAAAGGGTGTTGATTTGGATATTCATCTGGGGACAGAGCTGAGAAATTATTGGACTTTGAGGTGAAGAAAGATGAAGGGAAGGGTAGCTGCTACTTGATGACCAACTTGGAAACCCCTGAAGGAAGGCCCTTAGCTATGAGTGCTCCAGTCTCTCTCCTCAACCAACAACACAAAAACTTTACACAGGGAGTGACTTAGTAAAGGCACAGGAATAGGATGGAAGTATATATTTTAGGGGGCTTATCTTTGTAGAGACTTTGTTGCAACTCTGGTATGGTGGAATTAGCACAAACACAGAATTCAGAAAACCTGAGTTCCAGGCCAAGTCCTATCACTCACTAGCTGTGTGCAGCTGAAAACCTCATTTCAGCACCCTCTTTTCTTATCTATAAAGTAACCCTGATGGTTGTGACAGTGTTAAAATAATGACAAAGTCTCCACTTATTTGGCATATCACTCCGAGGAGTAAATATAATAATAACCTGAAATTATGTTGAAAAGTCTAAAGAAATGCTCTCTCAGTGCTCTATCAGAAATAGTCCTCAAGAGCACTTGGGGTCATTTATCCAATCAAGGAGGCAGGGTTGACTTGTACCTTGGCTATAGAGATTTCAGTTTCCTCTCTTTACTTCGATCCAGGAATTTGTTTTCAAAGAATTTTACTTTGAATTTGTAGAATGGAAAAGTCCTGTTCCCACCGAGATTCCATTTGGCAGAGAGTTTATCATTAAACATACAGAAGGCATGACTAACACAGGAGAAATTGCAGCATTCCAGGCCCAATATAAGTCAAAAGGCTATTGGATAATAGAATATTGATTAGATCATTTGTTTCAGAGTCATTAGTTTCCACACATAAATGACCACTTCTGGAGCCTCACATCTTTCAAATCGTGAGACTCCATCTGCTCAACCTAGAGCTCACCTCCACACAACACAGTTGGGCAGAAAAGGTGTTTTCCAAAATGTCCAGGGTATTAAATGCAAAATCTATTCCATGTGCATCCAATTCTTTCATCTAGTCAATGGTGTGGCCTTGAATATTTTGCTGACCTTTAGGTGATCAGCTTTATAGTTAAGTTTTTCATCTAACATCTAGCTCCTTTGAGCCTAGAAATCTTAACTTCCACCATCCCTTAGAATTTTTTTTCCGTAATAATGCTTAGCCCAGTTTTATAGAATGTCACTAAGTTTTGCATTGCTGACATTTTCTGCAAAATTCTTTTCATTTTTCATTTCACTGCCAAAATGTCAACATGCAAATATCCTATGAGTTTGCCAACTTGTATCTGTATGGACACACACAAAAAATGTACAACAAAGACTAGAATAAGAAATGATTAATGACACCAACTATATTGCCTGTTCTTTCTGCACAAGATTTAATCTATGTTCACCTCTCATGGCTCACTATGCCACCAGATCTCAAAACAATGCTCTAATTATTTTTAAAATAAATGAACAGCAGTACTAGAGAAGGATGTCCTCCTTATCCATACTCTGATTACAATGCACAGTATTTTCATAAAACTTAGTCTCATCTTCACTCAGAAGCAGTGTTTAGCATTTATAAGCCTATTTATATTATAGCCTTATTTAGCACATCTATGAATCTGGTTTCCCTGTTCGTATTTGGAGAAAATTGAAGAGAGAAGCCTTCCTCAGGGTCTCCAGTGGTTTGTGGAACTCTCAGTCCTTGATATTCTGGGAGAGCCAACTAAGTCATAGGACTTAAAAGGGGGGCACTGCCAGAGTTCAAATCATAGTCAGTTTTCCTTTTTTTCAGTCAGTATCTGGTTTTACGCCATCACAGGAAACTTGTGAATAAAAAGCCAGGGAAATATTATACTTTTTAAAAATTGGAAAGCCCTGAAAAAGCTTCCTGTTGAATTGTGTTTCCACTGTCTTTAGACAAAATTTTATCAATGAATTATTTGTAAGCATGGGATACCTTTTTGAAAATAGAACATTGCTGTCATTCTCTATACAGAACAGTAAAGAATAGTAGCTGCTTATTGGCATGATGTTTAAACATTTTTTCTTCCAGGCAAACTATTGCCCTGAGGTTCAGCTCTGGAGTGTACCTTACTGAGAAATACTGTTACCATGTGTTTAAAGTACAACAAACGATGAACCTTTTTTTCATGCATTCCTAAAATCTGAAGTGGGTTTAGAGAAGGATGGTAGGGAGCAGAAGCTTTACAATTGTTATGTAATAACTACACCCAGAATACAGTATCAGAAGAATGAAGTGACATCATGCATGTGGGTGCTGAGTGAGCTAGATACACCGTTTCTGGAAATGGTGAAATGTAACAGGCATAAAGGATGTACTCACGCTAGGTATCTGTGAAATAATTTTGTCATGTATTTATCTGTTTTTGGCTATGCTGGGTCTTCACTGCTATGTGTGGCCTTTCTCGAGCTGCGGGAAGCAGTGGCTTGCTCTCTAGTTACAGTGCTGAGGCTTCTTGTCGCAGTGGCTTCTTGTTTCAGTGGCTTCTTTTGTGGAACACAGGCTCTAGGTTATATGGGCTGGGCTTCAGAAGTTGTGGTGCCTGGGCTCAGTAGTTGCGGCCCGTGGGCTTGTTTGCCCCACAGCATGTGGATCTTCCCAGACCAGGTATCGAATTGGTGTCCCCTGCAATTGCACGGCGGATTCCCAACCACTCCACCCCCAGGGAGGCCTGTTTTGTCATGATGTATCTTGCTTCAGATAAACAAGTTAGTCTTCCCAGATATATTTTGAATTACAATGCATCATTTGGCATTACTGAATCAGATCTACACAGCCTAAACTCAAGAAATATTTTAATTCCACGTGTCAGTTCAACTTGGTCTTTCTAAGCAAGATCAAGTTGAGTCAGTAGTTATTAAACCCCCGATTATCTGAGAGGCTTAAGAGTCTTGGAGAAAGGGTGCAGTGGCATTACAAAATGTCTTGAAGAAAGGGTCCAACACCATTACAAAAAGAGCAAGACTTGACTCCTGAGGAAGGGCTGCTGCCATTGTCATAGGATTCACTCCTTTCCGTGGGTGAAGCTCCAAGACCCAAGTATATTGCTTTGATTTCTCCCGCTTCTCTACCTGCTTTTCCCTGAATTAGAGTCTAAGCTGGCGAGAGGAGAACATCACATCCCTTCACCGTATCTATCCTGATGGGTATACTGCTCTGAGATGAGGGATAGAACAGATAGCTGGTATCCCTCCTTCACTTCACTGAAGGAGGTCACCCACAACCTTTATACTTCGCTTCTGACTGGAAAGCTTTCTGAGAACTAGCCTGTCGGTGCAGGATTTGAATGTCCACAGATGAAGGCGCTATGTCAACCTAAGTCAACTTTAAGCAGCTCAAAGAAGGAGCTAAAGCTTCCCGAAATCTACAAGATATAAGTCACCTGTCTGTATCCCACTGTTTAAATATTATACAATAAAAGCAATATCAAGCTTTGAATTAACCTTTTTCCTGGGCTCATATGTGTCAAAGGTCATATTTTTAAATGGTGGTGGTTAAACATCCAAAGAATCTGAAATGGTAATTCAAGTTTCCATTCTTCTGATTGAATTTATAAACACAAATTTGCAAATTAGATTAGTGTTTATCCTAGGTTCACAGTGCGCCATGTAGCCCTTCCTTTATTTATATTATTCCCCTATTTCTTATTTTTCCAGGATAGGATTAATATCTTCCAAATTCATTTTTTAAACATGAAAGCCAATGTAATTTTTTTTTTTTTTATATTGGAGTAGAGTTGATATTCCTGGCTTCCCAGGTGGTGTAGTGATAAAGAATCTGCCTGCCAATGCAGGAGACACGGGTTTGATTCCTCGATCAAGAAGATCCCCTAGAGTAGGAAATGGCAACACACTCCAGTATTCTTGCCTGGAAAATTCCATGAACAGAGCAGCCTGGCAGGCTTGTAGTCCATGGGACTGCAAAGTGTCAGACATGACCGAGCAACTGAGCAACACACACAGTTGATTTACAGTGTTGTGTTAGTTCAGGTGTACAGCAAAGTGATTTAGTTATACATATTCATGTTATCTATTCTTTTTCAGGTTCTTTCCCCACATAGGTTACAGTATTGGCCTCAGTTTTCTTCTCTATTACATAAAAAAGTTAGAGTCTACAATACCTAAGGTCTTTCAGTTTTGATATTCTGTGAATTAGATTAAGGCCTGAAATATATTTGGCTCAGTGCCTGGCATATAACTAGTTCTTAATAAATGGTAGTAATAACTATTATTATCATCATTATGAAATTTGACAAATTTTCACTGCCAATTCTGAATTTGATCGACTAGAAAAGTGATTAGAATCCCCATAAATTTACTGACTCCTCTACTGGACAGTGAAATTTCTAGAGACAGTTTTCCCTCTTGGCAGCTCCAAACTGCCCATTACCAATTTATCACTGAGTCACAGAATCTCAGGTTGGAAGAGATCTTAAAGGTCATTTTCCAACAAAAGAGGTAGCAGAGGAAGAAATGAGATGTCTCAAAAGGCAGACTCCTCTCAGAATAATTCCCATTTGTAGAGTTTCAAGATGAGTCCCATGGAGTACTTTTTTCACTTCTCCTTGTACTAAACTGCCTGGGTTTCTCTTCATTGCATTTCACTGAATTTTTCTGTTAAGAGCTGTGAAGGACCTTGGCAGAGAGGCCAAACACTAGTGGGGCCTCATTATCAAGTAATATGTTGCTTAAGTATCAGGCCGAGTAGAACTTCAAACTGCCGGGTTTCCTGCCATATGGCATGTTACAGAGGGAGAGAGGAGGGTCAGATCCCGAGTCTCTTTGGGGAAGACTTGGATTTCAGCTTTTTTTCCAGTGTTAGTGCTGGTTGTACTCTAACCACTACTATTTAGTGCCTTGTTCTTTTGGCTGCTGAGGCACTGAAAATAGGGCTGAGTTGGATAACCAGCAGAGCTGAAGGTCATCAAAGAAGGTGATTTTCTTTTTTTGCTGCAGCTATTGATCCTTATTTGGAAGCTTCATTCTGGCCAACTGGCTCTAATAAGGAAGCTAATGAGTTCATTAAGGTAGACCCCAAAGCAGGAAGCAGTGTGTGCTTGTGCACCAGTAGGAGAGGGGCTTCTTGGGTATTATTTAGGTTTGAGAATCCTGCTCTCTGAGAAAACGCACATAACTGCAGTGGAACGTAACCATGAAAGCGATGGACAACAAGATGAATGAATCTACCTTCATGCGCTTGATCTGACAGATGAATGGGGGCTCCAAGTCTTTATTATTTTTTTAAAACAGAGCTTTCCCTTCTAAGTATATATGCATCCAAATGGAAGAATATACCCTTTGAGTAAGCTAAATGCTGGCCCAGGGATTGGTTTACAAAGCAGAAAAGTAATTTACCCATTTCCTACCTGCCTTTCCAATTCTCTCTCATGCTTGGTGCAGTGAATGCTGTGTGTGTGTGCCAGGCAGGGCACACTCACAGAAGGCAAGGGTGTTAGTGGAAAGAAAAAGAGAAACACAACACGGAGAAAAAAATGGCAATGAGTAATTTGCCCCTCTTAGGAAACACCCTCCAGGCCTCAGGAGACTTGGTGCAGAGGTGGCTCCCCATTATCTTCAGAAGGTGAAGCCCAGGGGCAACACAACTTACAAAGAGCAGCGTTTGGGGGCTGCCTTTGCTGTTCTAAATATTGGCGCCAGAGTCCCAGAGAAACGTACAGCCCATGCTACAAACGCAAGTCCTGAGTAGTTTATATAGTTCCCACAGTGGCCACCCTTCTCTGGGTCATCACCAGACAGGCTCTCAGTCCCATCCAACAGCAAAAGCCTTCCTTTCTGAAAGAAAGAAAGGCTGACTTGGCATATATTGGATTTTGACTGAGGTCTTCCCATCCCATGTGAAACCCATCAGTTTTCTAGAGGAATAATCCAATGTCCTTATGAATAGGATACAGGTGGTCTGGGTGGCAATTAATAGTGACCTAACAGATTGTAAACTTTCTAGGCTCCAGGTTGAAGAGGGAATGTGCAAAGGGACTAGCCAGTCAGGAGGCTGTATTAAAACTCTAAAGCCCAAGCATAGTACTTATGCTTTGCCATCTACAAACAGCAGCAACAAACCACATTTACATTTATTCTAGAGTTATTCAGAGTCTGAAATGCACTAGTCCTTGTTGCCGACAGCTCCCCCCCCACCCCCGCCCCATCTTACCCTTCCTCCTCTTTCTCCCATATCCAGCACAATGCCTGGCACATTCGAGGTGTTGAAAAGATGTGTCTAACCAGTCAAATAAGTAAATAACTAAAATACATGCCTTTCTGCAAATGATTTAGTTCTTCTGATCTTCCACTTCTTCAGTAGAGTGGGAATAAAGTTATTTGGTGGGTTTATTTTCAAGATTAAATATTTAATATGGCATACCTTATACAATGTGTAAAATCATAAAATGATACTTTTATGAATTTAACTATGAGTTTTATAAAATTTGCATGTTTTGATTCTGCAGCTCTGGTTCCACTGAGGGGAGGAGGAAGAAAAGTGAAGCCCTAGGCAGATAAAAGAATCATTACCCAAGGTGTGATGTGTTAATTACCTTCAAATACAGTTAACCACAGCCTGGTAAGAAAGACAATGGGGGATAGGAAGAGGAGAGAGCAAGGGTGAAGGGGGAGAGCAGGGTGAAGATGTGTATAAGAGACAGGTTAATGTCCCCTGCAGGGTCAGCCCTGGAATCCCAGGAGACAGAAACTTAGCC
>SJYX01017001.1:305597-323110 GCA_006410675.1 Oreotragus oreotragus
AAAAAAAAAAAAAAGAAAAGAAAAAAAACGTAACTTATCTTGAGCAAAATTCCAGAAAGATAAAGCCAGCCGAGAGTAATACTGGGGAAAATGTTTTACCTGGCAGTCCCATTGAGAGCAGAGACTTGGAAACGCTGCAGATGCCACTTGCAAGGTCTAGGAAAGCAGGAAAGTCAGTGAACTTAAAGGAGCCCCTGTTCCTTCATCCGTAAAAGAATAAATGAGATAATAGAGGGAGTCGGCTCTGTACTGCTCAGCACATAGTTAAGTAGCTTTGGAAGGCTTGTTGAATCCGGATCTGAAATAAGTGAGGTTCAGACTTTATTTAGGTATGATAAAAGGAAGACATTTTTATAATGGAAAATGCAACACACTGAAGATCAGGAAAATATGTCTGATGATGGAGTCAAAAAAGCTAAATCAGAGTTCTATAGACAGGAAAACGGGTTTTCCATTTCAACTAACAATTTGAAATAGTTTAAAATAGTTTTCTGCTGGGTTCTAAACAGTTCTGGCTGATTTCCCATGGCAGTGCTCCCCTCCCTGGTTGATCTTTGCTGTAATCCATTAAATATAGGATAAGCTCACTGGACATGGAAGAAAGGGACAAAAAATAATCTGAAGACTGATTATTTTATAAAGCACCTTGCCTTGGTACATTATGAGAGATCATATATGAATTCCTGTTTCGCTTAATTCTGAATGTGGTTTGCCTAAGAAAGATAACAAGAACCATTTTCCAAATCAGCAGGACAGGATGCTGCTGATTTGGAAGAACCTTGTTCAGCAATGTCCTGAAGGTTTCTCACTTTCTTGGTTAGTTTTGACCTGTGAATAATGTGGGATGCTTGAAGTACTGGTAAACAGTGGAGGGTGAGTGTCCAGTGCTCATGGATGGCATCAGAAGTAGAGGACAGGGCTAGTCTGGTGGATTGTATAGGAGTGCACTGTGCTCCCCTAGTTAAATCCTTAGGCCTTTGTAAATGGATGTGGGAGTCCCAGAGTGATCGCTGTGTGATGCATCTAGCTCTGCACCAGGCAAGAACCTCAGCTCTGATTTCCACACCCAAGAACCTTAGCTCTGACCTCTGCTAGCCACTCTCACATGTGTGGTTCTCATGAGTGGGGGAACCTTTCAGGAGAAAAAGCCGTTCAGAGCGCTTGATCTGCTGATGGTGGGTCTGTTGCTTTAACCTCATAGGCTAGGAATGGCTTGTATGTGGCCATTGGGATTTTCGGGGTCTATTTGAAATGAAACACTGCATTTTTGTGAGCCCCAAGGCAGTTGAATTTGCCTTATGACTATCTTTAATGAGTTTATATCCAGAGGTCCTAACCTTAAAGGTCAGCCAGAGAGGCAGGGTAGTGCGCTGGGAAAGTATCCAGCCATGTCTGACTCTTTGGTTAAGGGAAGGAGTCGTGACCCAGAAACATCCCCTGGGCAGGGAGGGGTATTTGTGTTGTCGGTTCAAGTTATGCGAAGCAGTGTCTGGGTTTTCCCCAAGGCTGAAGTATCTGCAGACATCTCTGTGCCTCGGGATTTGATCACTTGGCTAATTCAGGTTGGATTAAATGAAAAAGAAGCCGATTTTGGCTTCCTGGTTGGTAAAAATGAACACATATAGATGCTCATGTTATGAATATGCCACATATATGAATTTTTATTTTTATCAGGATTAAATTTGCACATAGTTTAGGGTTGCAAACAGACATGACTGAGCGACTGAACTGACTAGAGTGCAGTTGCGCGAGCAACATTCTCACTAGTTCAACAGATTACATCTCTCCACCTAAGTGTACCAAGAGGGAACTGTCCAGGCCAATAAACTCTTCTATTTGAGTTAACCCTAGGAGGAAAAAGAGATTAGAAAGAAAACTAAACTAAGTCAGAAGGTTTGAATGAAACTCTAGGGATTTCCCTTTTATTTATCAACCTGACCCTCAAGTTGGGTACCTGAGCACCTGCCCCATCTACCTCTCAGGATTGCTGTGTTATCGAGTGCCCTAAGAACAAACATGAACGTATAAATAAAGACAGACATAGAAAGTATTATATGATCTATCAGGGCTCCAAGGAGATGGAGGCTGCTCCAGAGGAAAAGTAAGAGAATGCAGGAGTTACTAGGAGTTTCTCTAGTGGAGCACTGATGAATTTCCAGGTTCTCGTAATTGCCCCTGGGGATCTACTGGAAACAGAAATGGTGAGGAGTCAGTGTGGCATCTGACTCTCCCATTGTTGTTGTTCAATTTCAGTCATGTCCAACTCTTTGAGACCCCATAGACTGCAGCATACTAGGCTTCCCTGTCCTCCACCATCTCCTGGACCTTGCTCAAACTCATGTTCATTGAGTCAGTGATGCCATCCAACCATCTCATCCTCTGTCATCCCCTCCTCCTGCTGCCTTCAATCTTTCCCAGCATCAGGGTCTTTTCTAATGAGTTGGCTCTTTGCAACAGGTGGCCAAAGTATTGGAACTTCAGAATCAGTCCTTCCAATGANGGACCTTGCTCAAACTCATGTTCATTGAGTCAGTGATGCCATCCAACCATCTCATCCTCTGTCATCCCCTCCTCCTGCTGCCTTCAATCTTTCCCAGCATCAGGGTCTTTTCTAATGAGTTGGCTCTTTGCAACAGGTGGCCAAAGTATTGGAACTTCAGAATCAGTCCTTCCAATGAATATTCAGGATTGATTTCCATTAGGATTGACTGGTTTGGTCTCCTTGCAGTCCAGGGACTCTCGAGTCTTCTCCAACACCACAGTTCAAAAGCATCAATTCTTTGGCGCTCAGCCTTCTTTATGGTCCAGTTCTCACATCCACAGATGACTACTGGAAAAACCACAGCTCTGACTAGACGGGCCTTTGTTGGCAATGTCTGCTTTTTAATATGCTATCTAGGTTTGTCATAGCTTTTCTTCCAAGGAACAAGTGTCTTGTAATTTCATGACTGCAGTCACCAACTGCAGTGATTTTGGAGCCCAAGGAAATAAAGTCTCTCACTGTTTCCATTGTTTCCCCATCTATTTGCCATGAAGTGATGGGACCACATGCCATGATCTTCATTTTTTGAATGTTGAGTTTTAAGCCAGCTTTTTCACTCTTCTCTTTCACCTTCAACAAGAGGCTCTTAATTCTTCTTCACTTTCTGCCATAGCAGTGGTGTCATCTGCATATCTGAGGTTATTGATATTTCTCTCAGTAATCTTGTTTCCAGCTTGTGCTTCATCCAGCCCAACATTTCGCATGGAAAGTCTCATATTTCCCCTGAGAGCCTTGGAGGGTGGTGTAGGGCTGGGAGAGCTGACCAGAGCATCACACATCCAGGGCTCCCCATCTCTTGGTTGAACAGCTTTGGTTTATAAGGCATCTGCGATGTGGAGGTTGCATGATTTTTTATTTTTATGTAGACAATCAAACATAGTCTTTTAAGTTCGACTCAAATATGAGTTATGTGTAGGAGAGTAGTGGGAAATAAAACTGAAATATAGAGAGGCCCATAAAGAATACAGATGGGACTCTTTTGAGTACACGTGTGAAAAACCCAACTCATTTTGCTCAAATAAAACCGATAAACAGGCAGATAAGGGAACAGGGAATCTGTTGGTTTAAACAGATCCACATGCCTTTATGTGCAGTTCTAAAGGCAGAAGCTGAAACTTTTTGCAGCCAAACCTCATCTTATCTGTACTTTCTTCATGGCAAAAACCTATCCTGACCTAAACTGACATCAAGTAGGACATTAATTGTTTGATTGCAGAAGTCTGTTACTGAGCTTGATTTTTGAGGATGTTGTCCTTGATCCACATAAAGTGTATATTACACTCCACTGTACTTTTCTCATCTGAAGAATTATGAATTTCTGAAACACATATAGATTCAAGTTTCAGAAAAGTGATTGTGGGTCTATCCAGCTGAAAATTCAGAGGTGGTACTAACATCGGATTCTTATCTGTTTCCCTGTATTTGCTTCATTTTCTCTCTTATGCAGTCTTGAAATTAACCCCTGAAAAAGATTGCAGTTCTTCCCAATTGGGTCATATCCCTATTTTCAGGCCAGTCCCTTTGTTTGTGGGGGTGGTGGTGTTTTGGTGAGTTAGCTTGGGTCACTTGTCCACCCTTGAAGTGAGGGAGATATTGACATTGGGTGGGCACCCTACCAACTGAGGAAGGACAGTTTCCTAAAAGAAGAGAAGATGCCACCACTAGACTAAAGCAAAGGAGATGCAGAACAAGAAAAATACCCACTACAAATCAGATTGTATAAAGCCTTAAATGCCTAGGTTAGGGAGTTTCAAGGTGATCAAGGAAGATAAGGAATTAGATCGAAGATCCCTGAGAAGGCGGCAACAACCTGTTGATTCAAAACACATGAGAATCTACCATGTAATCCATAATATACTCTGCTCTCGGGGACCTAGGATGTTTTTATCCATAGCCACTGTTAAGGAAGGCAAGTACTGATGGAGTCTCAGGCAGTGCAGTATGGTTCAGCCTTGCTTGGTGCGGAATTCGCTGGTAGCTGTGTGCATAATAAACTGGAGGAAACAGAGAAGGTATTGTGTTGGGCAAAGTTATTGTTATAAACACAGAACTTGGGAAAACTGAAAGAATAGATTCAGAAGCTGTAGTGCAGTTGGATTCAATATGGCTTAGTAATCCAGTGGAAGGGGATGAAGAGACAGAGTGAGAAGATGAAGAGGAAAGAGTTTATAGCTTGGGACCAGGAACATTGGGGTCATCCGTGGAATGAGGACAGCCTCAGGAGTGTTTCAGGGAGCCACATGGGAGGCCCAGAAGTAGTGTTGTCAGCAGGTAGACAGCCATACAGGTGGAAATGTACAGTAGCCAGGAGAGGATTTAGGGCAGGAGAGAAGTGAGGACTGCCGCTCAGCCATCTCAGTATAAGCAAAGCTGTGAAAGGATGCGGGATGCTAAGATATGAAGCAAACAAGATAGGAGGGCTAAGAATACAACGCGAAGGAATGTCTCCATGTAGAGGGCAAGGGATACAGGGAGTAGATGAAGAAGGTAGGGAGGCCCTGAAGACACAGTCATGAAGCCACAGAGGGCTACACTAGAGAAAATCTAGGTGATGAGAATTGAAACATGGTGCCCGTGCTCTTAACACCAGTGCTTGACCGAATAGTGAGGGGACGTTTCACTGCGCATCTGCCCGCCCTCCTACATCATCTCCCTTCATCTCTTTCTCATCAATGTCCTGGTGTATTTAGGATCATAGGTATGGAACTAAAAGGGTTTGAATCCTAATACTGCAACTTCCTAGCTGGGGCACCCTAGGCAAGCATCTTAAAGATGCTTAAAGAAGCACCCATCTGTCTTACTTTCTTCATGTGTGAAAAAGATCTAATAGTATTATTTCCCTCCTAGAATTGTTGTGCGAGGAAGGCAATGGCACCCCACCCCAGTACTCTTGCCTAGAAAATCCAATGGATGGAGTAGCCTGGTGGGCTGCAGTCCATGGGGTTGCTAACAGTCGGACAGACTGAGCGACCTCACTTTCACTTTTCTCTTTCATGCATTGGAGAAGGAAATGGCAACCCACTCCAGTGTTCTTGCCTGGAGAATCCCAGGGACGGGGGAGCCTGGTGGGCTGCCATCTATGGGGTCACACAGAGTCGGACACGACTGAAGTGACTTAGCAGCAGCAGCAGAATTGTTGTGAGGATTAGTTAAAAGTAGTTAGAATGGTGCCTGGCACATATTACATACCCAGTAAATCTCAATTGTCTTATCTTGTTTTTTTAAGCCGAGTTATGCTCAGTTTCTATACACTTACCATTATATTGTGAGGCTTTTCCAATGTTACTGGATACTTTTACACACACTTTAATGGCTGCATAATTGAAGGTACCATGCTAAGTTGCAGTTAGTATGACCATACACCAGTCAGTTCTAATGGAAATCTGTCCTGAATATTCATTGGAAGGACTGATGCTGAAGCTGAAACTCCAATACTTTGACCACCTGATTCAAAGAACTGACTCATTTGAAAAGACTCCAATGCTGGGAAAGATTGAGGCAGGAGGAGAAGGGGATGACAGAGGATGAGATGGTTGGATGGCGTCACCGACTGGAGGGACATGAGTTTGAGTAAGCTCCGGGAGTTGGTGATGGACAGGGAAGCCTGGCATGCTGCAGTCCATGGGGTCGCAAAGAGTTGGATATGACTGAGTGACTGAACTGACCTGATACCATATTTTGCAAGGGAGAGCACTGGTTTATGCCTGAAGTAAATCAGTTCACCTCCATTCAGTATTTTTTTTTAATATCCCCTTCACTTTCAAACATATCTGAGTTTGGCAGAGAAATGATATGGTCAGGCTGATTGAATGTGTGTGTGTGTGCGTGGGTGTGTAATTGCATATCTGTTCTTCCACTAGCTGGGAAAGCCGGGCTGTGCCTCATTCCTATTTGTGTCCCCAGCACCAACAGTCAGGGGCATAGGGGAAGCCCAGTGGGCACTTGGGGCAGCAAGCATAATTACTATACCTAGAGAGGAATGGATTTGGAAAGCAAGAGGAACATGGGTGCCTGAGACTGAAGAGGAATGAAGGTGAATGGAGATTTAGGGAGCTCATGTTGGGGAGGAAAGGAAGTGAGCGTGTATGGACAATGGCCTGGATCTCATTATCAGTTCAGAGGTGAAGGCCACTGGCAGAGAGAGGGGGAACTGGGTGAAATTAGTGGCCCAGTGCTTCAGTGTTTGGGAACATTGTTAGGAAATTCTGATAAGAGATAATGACCAATGCCAGTGAGAAGAGCTGCCAAATAGCCATGGCAATAGCTGCTTTTGTGTGGCTGTTGCTCAGTAAGTAGTGGTTAACAGAAAGAGTGAGGAAATGAACCAGCGTCCGTTGTTTTGCGTTTTTGTCACCAATACCCAGGAACCTGAGGTTAGATAAGGACAAAACAGGGAGTTAGAATGTGTTAGGGTGAGGGAGAAAGGAACAAGAGGCTGTGGGAAGCTGGGGGCGATGGGGATGAATGGTTCTTGAATGCAATGGATTCCATCTTTGAAATGATAGACCACAGTGTCCAGGTTTTGAGAAGAGTGGTAAAGCCAAAATAGGACTGGTGAACCGGAGGAATAGGCAGTTATAAAGGCTGTGGTTCAAAATGGAAATGGAAAGCCAGTTTGGTAAGAGGAACAGAGGTGGAAAGATAGAAGCCATCTCAGAGGGTAATTTTATTTGTATAGACTAGAGCTGTTCTGCATAAAGTTAAGGTCCCAGGTGGGATGGCCAGATAGAGAACAGGAGAAGGCCAGGGAATTGGATGGAATCAGGAAGCAGTGGGACTGTGATGTTAGCAGGGTTATCAGTGGGACTGTGATGTTAGCAGGGTTATCAGCTTGCTTAAGATAAGGTTTCCAAGTATTTTGTGCTGGTGTACCCACTAGGCAGATACACATGAAGTCTGCCCCATACTTCAGTTCTCCTTTGGTAAATTTAGGTATTATCTCTACTTTACACATCTGTGCATTACTATTTGCACTGCAGGTCCTGTGTCAACTTGAGGGATAAAGACAGACACATGAGCGATTGCTTTCAACTCTCAAATGAACCTTCCCATATTTGATTTAAAAACTGAAGATTGTGTTGAGCACTGAATATGGAGGGAAGGTTGTAAACAGCGAATGTGAAGCCAGGAATAATATTTAAGGGTGATTTTAAAGTGTTTTGTACGATGTCACATTTTATGTTTGCCTCTACCTTTTAACTGTCATGTAGACTACTTTCCATTATAATAAATAATTATACCTACAATTTATTCACATCATGTAGTCTGCCCTTTACATAATTATATAATATAATGAAACTATGTATCTTTCATGTATTCTTAGTTTAACTTCACTGCCTTATAAGAATATGGATATATTTTGAAACGTGTTTTTAATCTTATTTATAATTTGCTCTCTGTATAATGTATAATATTTTTAGATTGCTCTCTACAATCTTAGATTAATCTTGTTTGCATTTATATGTGAATCAGATTGTTTGGTTAGGGTTAACATCATACAAGAAGCACGAAGTTTCTAGTTGAATATTCTGTGCATTATGCATGCATGCTAAGTTGTGTCCGACTCTGTGACCCCAAGGACTGTAGCCCACGAGGCTCCTCTGTCCACGGGATCCTCCCAGCAAGAATACCTGAGTGGGTTGCCATTTCTTCCTCCAGGAGATATTCCTAACCCAGGAATTGAACCCATGTCTCCTGTGGCTTTTGCATTGGCAGGCAGATTCTTTACTGCTGAGCCACCTGAGAAG
Source organism: Oreotragus oreotragus (assembly GCA_006410675.1). Classification (NCBI taxonomy): domain Eukaryota; kingdom Metazoa; phylum Chordata; class Mammalia; order Artiodactyla; family Bovidae; genus Oreotragus; species Oreotragus oreotragus. Next base: position 313,887 of record SJYX01017001.1, read on the forward strand.
CCCTGTCTGTGCATTATCTAAGGGGTTAATTCTGTCCTGGGCAAATTGCTTTGTGGATACCCTGCCATCATTGAAACCAGTTAAGATTTATTAAAAACAAGTCCTTCCCTGCTGCCTTTCCCAGTGTGTGTGTATGTGTACACACACACAAATATATATCTCATATTTTCCCTGAGTACTTAAGGGCTAATATTTTTGTAATAAGTACTTAAGGCCTGGTATTTTTCTACTGTGAGAAGCTCTTACAGCTGTAAAAATATACCAGTTCTCTCCATATCAATGTTCCCAGGCTTGTACCTTGTTTTCACTAGTTGAAGTTTCTCAACCATAATAAAACTGGGCAGTGCTCACGAGTTTGAATGCAGTGCAGGCGGGGAAGACAGTTTCAGGACCTTTAGCCTTTTAAGTGTATATCCGTAACTACAAGTTTAGAAGTTTGCCACTTACTCATCCTGGGCCTATTCTAGGTGCATTTAAGTAATATGTTTTTTGTTTTTTTTCCCTCCTGTCTGTGTGTGGGACCCATTCATCAATTTCAGCTTTTCAAGAGAAAACTAAATTGTAGGCCATTTAAGATTTATTATAGCCTAGTTTCCAGCAAAACTTTTTCTCTTTATTTTTTTAAATCTTGGGGTATCTTTCCACTTGTTTGGTGCTCATGAGCCGGTTTACCAAATGCTGCATTGTTTGACTCACGATAGGATGATGTCATTGCTTCTGGGCTGGTTGGACAATGCTGAGAATCAGTAAACAAAACTCAGGGATAAAAACAGGTGACTTGAATCCTCCTCTAGGTCCTGCCCTGCCACAAATTTTCCACATACTTATGAACTGGTCACAGGTGGTGGTGGTGGTTTTTTCCTGTCTTAAAGGATTAGTTTTATTCATTGTTTTATTTTAAAAATAGTGATTGAAGGATACCATCAAGAAAGTCAAAAGGCAACCCACAGAATGGGAGAAAATATTTGCGAATCGCATCTGATGAGAGACTTGTATCCAGAATATATAAGGAACACCTACACTCAAAACTAAAAGATAAATAACCCAGTTAAAAATGGGCACAAAAGATCTGAATAGACACATCTCCAATAATCACATGAGAAGATGCTCAATATCATTAGTCATTAGGGAGATGCAAATCAAAACCACAATGAGATACTAATTCACATCATACTCAATTGGACTGCTATAATCAGAAAGACAGATAATCACAAGTGTTGGCAAGGATGTGGAAAAACTGGAACTCTCATATGCTCTTGGTAGAAATGCAAAGTGTTGCAACCACTGAAGGAAAACAATCTAGCAGTTCCTTAAAAGGTTAAATGTATTAGTAGAAGTACCATATGATCCAACAATTCCACACCTAAGTATACATTCAGGGGAAATGAAACATCTGTTCACACAAAAACATAGACAAAAGTCCATGGCAGCATTATTCACTGGAGCCAGAAAAATGGAAACAACCCAAATGTCTATCAACTGATGAATGGACAAACAAAATATAGTGTTTCCTTACATGGAATATTCTGCAATAAAAATGAATGAAGTACTAATACAGCTTCCCTGTTGGCTCACTGGGTAAAGAATCCACCTGCAATGTAGGAGACACAGGAGACGCAGGTTTGATCCCTGAATCTGGAAGATCCCCTGGAGTTGGAAATGGAAACCCACTCCAGTATTCTTGCCTGGGAAACCCCATAGACATAGAAGCCTGGTGGGCTCCAGTCCATGGATTAGCAAGGAGTCTGATTTGACTGAACAACTAAGAACTAATACAGCTACAGCGTGGATGAACCTTGAAAACATTTTCCCTGGCTAGGTGAAAACAGCCAGTCACAAAAAGCCATGCATGTAGGATTCTGTTTACATGAAATGTCCAGAGCAGACAAATCTACAGAGAAAGAAAGTAGATTAATGGTCATCTAGGACTGGAGCAGTGAGGAATTGGCGGGGCGGGGCGGCGGGGGCGGCAGGTACTACTAATGGGTTTGGGGTTTCTTTTGGGGTGATGAAAATTATCTGAAATTGAATGTGGTGATTTTTACACAGCTGTGTAACTGTACTAAAAATCATTGAATAGTATACTTTGATGAATGTATGGTATTTGAATTTTATCCCAGTAAAGCTGCTCAAAAATAATTATTGAGTACCTATTGTTTAACAGCCATTTTAATAGATCCAGTCCTACTATATCTGTCTTTAGTAAGATGTCTGCTCACATGGGAATGGCAATGGCACCCCACTCCAGTACTCTTGCCTGGGAAATCCCATGGATGGAGGGGCCTGGTAGGCTGCATTCCATGGCATCGCAAAAAGTCGGACATGACTGAGAGACTTCACTTTCACTTTTGACTTGAAGGAAATGGCAACCCACTCCAGTGTTCTTGCCTGGAGAATCCCAGGGACGGGAGCCTGGTGGGCTGCCGTCTATGGGGTCGCACAGAGTCAGACATGACTGATGTGACTTAGCAGCAGCAGCTGCTCACATGGAGCTTATATTTAGTGGAAGGAGCCAACCTATGAGGCCATTATGACATAAAGTAATTTCAAATGATAAGTTGCTATTGGAAAGCAGAATACATTGGTAGAGTCTCAAGTGCCTGAGGATGGGAGGACTCCTCTAGATAGGCTAGGTAGGGAACCTCATTAAGTAGGGAGCACTTGAGCAGAGATATGAATAAGGAGCTGGCTACCTGGAGGGCTAGGGTGGGGTGAGGTCCACGCAGAGGCGACAACGGTGCAGAGTCCCTAGAGGAACAGAAACCAGATGGTATAAATGAAGTCTAGTGACCGAAGATGGAGGGGTTGAGCTTGCAATCGAAGAGGATGGTCTTAAGCTTAATTTTGATGATGCCATTTACTTGTTCAGAAGTCACCATTAGCCGCCATTTACCTTCTACATTTAAACAGATTCTTCGTCTGGGCTTTTAAAGGCTCCTATCTACTTGTCTCAAAATACTTTTCTCGTCCCTTTTTTTTCTTTGCTCTGTCCCTTAACAAAGCCAAACTGGACTTCCTATTATTGCCCAGATCCTATACGCAATCCTTTCCTGTTTCTGTGCCAGTCTTTCCACCTGGAATATTCACTTGACTCCTTGCTCTTCTGGAAATTCTCTTCTTCAAGGTACATCTCAGATGTCACTTGCACAATACCTCACTCTGGAAATACAGGTAAAATACAGATATAGGCATAGTCACTCTGATAGTTCAGTTTGTTGACTCTAATTGTATTTTGCCCCAAATCCTAAGAAGCTGAGTGTAGTTAAGTTTTTTCTTCTTTTTTCTCCTTGTAAAAGGCTTAATTATTCTGTAGCACATAGCATGGTGTTGGTTCTATATAAATAATCATTAAATATTGATCAAATCCTAAAGTATATTATGAGCCAGCAATGTATATAAAATTAAATCTGAACACTGGAGAAAAATGACAAAAAAATTCTATTACCCAGTCAAAAGGGAAGGCTAATAACAGTGCATAATAAATTCTATAGGGGAGTGTGATATAAAGGAGACATCCAGGATTGATGAGTCATGTGTATGTGTATTCTAAAGTCCAGGGATTTCTGGGAAATAGCCTAATCCTTATCTTTGACTATTTCAGATCTTGGCATCGTCAACAGGGTTGTTCTTCCTGGCTTTAACTCCACGAGATTCTTAGTGGGAGAGTCAGAGTACACAGTGTGACATCTTCCACCCCGAGAGCCAAGTCCCAGATCATCCTAGCACTGGGATGGCTTTTCCAAGGACCCCAGGGAACCCTGAGGGCTCTGTTGTCTGTGTTCATCTCTCTGGGGGTAACAGTACAAGCTTTGTGTCTTTTGGACTGGGAGGGATAACAGCACAGAGGGTCCCTCCAATGATGGAATTGGTCAGTAGTAAGAGGAGGTTTCAGATGGCAGGCAAATTTTAGTCTGTGTGGAATCATGGGAGTAGCAAAAATAAGCAGATTTGGTGCACGTGACGGATCTTAAAGCTCTGTATAATATAAGCTGGAGAGTCTTGTGATAGTCAGAGGCCCATGGCTGGCCTACCTGGATGGGCCATTTTGAAAGGCTGAAGTTCTCAAGCTAAATCTGCATGAGAGGAGGAATTAAGGCTCCAGGACAAACAGGCATAAATTAAGCCCTGCAGCCAGTCCTTAAGGAGTAGCTTCAGAAATATCCTTGGAGATAGGAAATAAACTCAGGACAAATAGAGAAACTATCCATTGGGAGTTAGCTCCACTTAATTATGAATGGAATGCTCTCTTAGTTGGGTGACATGGCCAGAAGCCAGTCTCTCAATCAAGATGGGTCTCCCCATCTGACCTTTTCACTCTGATCAGGTCTAAGCCTCAAACAACCTGTCCCTTGAGATTCTGGCAGACAGAGGAAGGTGAGTTATATTTTCTGGGTCAGATGAAAGGGAGATGGGAAAGCCGAGTGTTCTTGGGCTGTAAACGGCTCTGGAGTGGAGTTGTTCCTTTCTCTCCATCGCGATGGATCTGCTGTGCATGCGTGCATGTGTGCTAAGTCGCTTCAGTCCTGTCCAACTCTTTGTGACCTTTTGGACTGTAGCCTGCCAGGCTCTTCTGTCCATGGGATTCTCCAGGCAAGAACACTAGAGTGGGTTGCCATGCCCTCCTCCCTGGAATCTTCCTGACCCAGGGACCAAGCCCATGTCTCTTATGTCTCTTGCATTGGGAGGTGGGGTCCTTACCAATAGTACCGCCTGAGAAGCTTCTGCTATATGTTAGCCCCCTGTTACTTCTTGTGTGGACCAGTCCTACCCTGTCCTTATGTCTTTCCACACAAAACATGTCACATAAGGCAGTTTAATTTTTTCAGAAACCACCCTGGTCAAAGAGACTTCTTCCTCTTCCTCCTCTGCTCTTCACCCTTCTTCCCACCTCCCCCTCCACCCCTGCCCCGCCTGCCATCTATTCTAAATATCATTCAACCTAAATCTTTTGCCATTCTTTGCGCATGCACTGCCATGCCCTGCTTTCCTGCCCCTGATCATGTGGCTCCCACTGCCTGGACAGCCTCATGTCCAGTTCTTACTTGTTCAGCAAAGCCCTTCTCAGATGTCATTTCCTCAGATGAGACTGCCTGTGGATAAAACTTTTTTTGTTTAAACTCTCGTTGAACTTGTAAGCTTCTTTTTCCTGGCATTTGACATTTTCAGTTTGTATTCCATTTATTTGTCTGTCTTCTCTCCTTTAATAGATGTTAATCCCCCTAAAGACAGGCTTTTCTGTCTGGTTCATCTTTGTATCACATATGGTACCTAGAAGAGTGTGCTCTGCCATTCAGAGGGCCTCGGAAAAATATTCTGAAATGGAGAAATGGTTGTGAGTAAGTGAAGGTGAGAAGGCAACAGAAACCGTAGCATCATTAGTACTGGCCCCTGAATATTTTGGGTTCTCCTCCTTGCCATGTGATAGGATTGTATTTCCCATTCGGGGTGTGAGTGTGCGCCTCCAACTTCTGTGGGCCAATGAAGTGTGAGCAGGAGTGACACACATCCCCTCTTTAATTGTCTGTGCTCTCCATCTGCCCCACTGAGATCTGCAAGCTCCGGGTGCTGGGTGCTCCATTGGCCTGGGTCCTTGCGGGCCATGCTCAGCGGCGCTCCCAGCCAATGCACAATGGATGTGTAACATGAGCTAGAAACACGCTTTTGTTGTTTTCAGTCACTGAGATTCATGGGTTCATTTGTTTCTGCTGGGGAACCTGGCCAGTTCTCACTAATACAAGAGTACAATAGCTTTCTCCTTAGCCTTGCACACAGTATACATGGAGATCTGTTACTGAAGAGGGAGAAGATTATGTGATATTTTGGGTAAGAACCCTGTGACTTAATAGGAAGGCCTCAGGGATCTCAGGTATGCATTTTGCTCATTATGCAAGTGACAATTATATGTGTTAAAAAAAAATCAGAAACCAGATATTAGTATTTCCCAATGTGTGTATAGGGCTCTGTTCCTTAGAGATTTGCATTTCCTGAAAGAAACCCTGAAGATCCCAGAGCTTAATTGCATCTCATTGCTTCTCTCCAGCCTTGCCAGCCAACTGGAGATTTGATTCGTGAGTTCAGATATACGTTCAAAAGACTAGGGGAAATTGAGGGTTATTTCCTTTTCCAAGGGGACAGAAACCATGTATTATAGTTTGTCTTATTTTTTTCCCATCAAATGAAGATAAATGTTAGCTTTGCACCTCAATTAATTGTTTAATAGTGAACCTGCTTTCTGCTTGCCAGCTGCACTTGTTTGTTTGTGCCTTGGCTAAGGACCACACCATACTCTCAGATTATAACACCACTGCTACAGAATCCACTTAAGTTTGCCGCTGCGTTCCATGGGCCGTCGTGTCTTCATTGTTAGTGAACTGGCCTCCCAAACATGTGGCTATCCATGTTCTTACTGGTTTATGTGAGGTGGACATAGTGGAGAACATCTGAGATTTAAAATGTTATGACCTGAATTTCCAACTGTTGACATGAATCCAAAGCAGCAGATTTTTCTTCTTTGGCAAGACAGAATTGAAGCAACATGCAGTGATTTGGTTCACCAATTTGTGAGCTGTTAAAAATCGGAATAACTGAAAATGAGGAGAGTAAGCACTGCATAATGTGAAAAATATTCTAAAGGTCACATGGCTGTGCAGCCTTAGACAAGTTAAGCACCAGAAGCTAGAACTATTTTGAATAAACTTGAAACTGCATGTGAATGAACATGTGGATATTTTTTTCTCTGCTAAAATTTTGTTACCAAAGAAGTCAAAATTTTATTTAGTTCACCCTAAATCTGAAAATCTGAAGAGACAAAGGTTCTATTGAACCCAAGGAGGTCCTGATTCTGCCTTTCAGTCCTGCAGCAATGGAGCCATCATTTCCCCCCCCCCCTTTTTTTTCCTTTGCTATCATTCTGTCCTTCAACAGTCACTGCAAATATCTTAAAATATTTACCCAATGTTAAGTACAGTTACTAAACCCTGGAAATGCAGCAGAGCACAAAAATCTCTACCTTCTTTGAAGTTACAAGGATTTACAAGCTTGCTTCAAAATAAATCACCCAAAACCCTATGGCTTAACATGACAGTCATTAACTACTATGAGGCTATGAGTTGACTGTTAGATTCTTCAGCCAGTGTTGGGTCAACTAGGGCCTGGCTGGTCTGGGATGGCTTCACTCATGTTCCAGTGGTTGGTCCTGGCTGCTGGCTTAGATTATGGGGGTAACTGGTCATGGATCTCTCATCTTCCAGCAAGCTGGTTGGGCTTCTTCCCATAGTGACAAGAAGGTATCTCAGTGGCCAGAGAAAAATCCTCACTGTGCAAGCTCTTCTCAAATTTTTGCTTGTGTCTCATATATGAACCTAGACAGTATATGAAAAACCAGAGACATTACTTTGCCAACAAAGGATCATCTAGTTAGAGCTGTGTTTTTCTTCAGTAGTCATGTATGGATATGAGAGTTGGACCATAAAGAAGGCTGAATGCTAAAGAATTGATGCTTTTGAACTGTGGTGTTAGAGAAGACTTGAGAGTCCCTTGGACTTCAAGGAGATCAAATGAGTCAATCTTAAAGGAAATCAATCCTGAATATTCCTTGGAAGGAGTAATGCTGAAGCTCCAATACTTTGGCCACCTGTTGGGAAGATATGCTGCTGCTAAGTCGCTTCAGTCCTGTCCAACTCTGTGTGACCCCGTAGATGGCAGCCCACCAGGCTCCTCTGTCCTTGGGATTCTCCAGGCAAGAACACTGGAGTGGGTTGCCATTTCCTTCTCCAATGTGTGCATGCATGGTAAGTCGCTTCAGTCGTGTCTGACTCTGTGCGACCCTATGGACAGCAGCCCACCAGGCCCCTCTGACCAGGGGGTTCTCTAGGCAAGAATAGTGGAGTGGGTTGCCATTGGGAAGAGATGACTCATTAGCAAAGACCCTGATACTGGGTCTTTGCACTGGTCATAGCAAACACCCACTTCCAACAACACAAGAGAAGACTCTACACATGGACATCACCAGATGGTCAACACCAAAATCAGATTAATTATATTCTTTGCAGCCAAAGATGGAGAAGCTCTATACAGCCAGCAAAAACAAGACTGGGACCCAACTGTGGCTCAGATCTTAAGTTCTTATTGCCAAATTCAAACTGAAATTGAAGAAAATAGGGAAAACCACTGGACCATTCAGGTATGACCTGAAGAGAGAAATAGATTTAAGGGACTAGATCTAATAGAGAGAGTGCCTGATGAACCATGGACAGAGGTTTGTGACATTGTACAGGAGATAGGAATTAAGACCATCCCCAAGAAAAAGAAATGCAAAAAAGCAAAATGGCTATCTGAGGAGGCCTTGAAATAGCTGTGAAAAGAGAAGAGAAAAGCAAAGGAGAAAAGAAAAGATATACCCATTGGAATTCAGAGTTCTAAAGAAAAGCAAAGAGAGATAAGAAATCCTTCCTCAGTAATCAGTGCAAAGAAATAGTGGAAAACAACAGAATGGGAAAGACTAGAGATCTTTTCAAGAAAATTAGAGATACCAAGGGAACACATCATGCAAAGAGGGGCTCAATAAAGGACAGAAATGGTATGGACCTAACAGAAGCAGAAGATATTAAGAAGAGGTGGCAAGAACACACAGAAGAACTGTACAAAAAAGATCTTCATGACGCAGATAATCATAATGGTGTGATCACTCACCTAGAGCCAGACATCCTGGAATGTGAAGTCAAGTGGGCCTTTGGAAGTATCATTATAAACAAAGCTAGTGGATGTGATGGAATTCCACTTAATCTGTTTCAAATCCTGAAAGATGATGCTGTGAAAGTGCTGCACTCATTATGCCAGCAAATTTGGAAAACTCAGCAGTGGCCATAGGACTGGAAAAGTTCAGTTTTCATTCCAGTCCCAAAGAAAGGCAATGCCAAAGAATGCTCAAACTACTGCACAGTTGCACTCATCTCACACGCTAGTAAAACAATGCTCAAAATTCTCCAAGCCAGGCTTCAACAATACATGAACAGTGAAATTCCTGATGTTCAAGCTGGTTTTAGAAAGGGCAGAGAAACAAGAGATCAAATTGCCAACATCTGCTGGATCATGGAAAAAGCAAGAGAGTTCCAGAAAAACATGTTTCTGCTTTATTGACTACACCAAAGCCTTTGACTGTGTGGATCACAATAAACTGTGGAAAATTCTGAAAGAGATGGGAATACCAGACCACCTGACCTGCC
>SJYX01017001.1:323729-357447 GCA_006410675.1 Oreotragus oreotragus
AAATAGATGGGGAAACAGTGGAAACAGTGTCAGACTTTATTTTTGGGGGCTCCAAAATCACTGCAGATGGTGACTGCAGCCATGAAATTAAAAGACGCTTACTCCTTGGAAGAAAAGCTATGACCAACCTAGACAGCATATTAAAAAGTAGAGACATTACTTTGCCAACCAAGGTCAGTCTAGTCAAGGCTATGGTTTTTCCAATAGTCGTGTATCAAAGAATTGATGCTTTTGAACTGTGATGTTGGAGAAGACTCTTGAGAGTCCCTTGGACTGCAAGGAGATCCAATCAGTCCATCCTAAAGATCAGTCCTGAGTGTTCATTGGAAGGACTAATGTTGAAGCTGAAACTCCAACAGTTTGACCACTGATATGAAGAACTGACTCATTAGAAAAGACCCTGATGCTGGGAAAAATTGAAGGTTGGAGGAGAAGAGGTCGACAGAGGATGAGATGGCTGGATGGCATCATCAACTCAATGGACATGAGTTTGGGTGAACTCCAGGAGTTGGTGATGGACAGGGAGGCCTGGAATGCTGCAGTCCATGGGGTCGCAAAGAGTCGGACATAACTGAGCAACTGAAGTGCACCGGTACTGGGAAAGATTGAAAACAGGAGGCGAAGGGGATGACAGGAGATGGTTGGATGGCATCACTGACTCAATGGACATGAGTTTGAACAAGCTCTGGGAGATGGTGAAGGACAGGGAAGCCTGGTATACTGCAGTCCATGGGGTATCAAAGAGTCATACAAGACTGAGTGACTGGGCAACAATAAAGTATATGGACATCTCCTTTGTCAAAGCAAGTCACATAACTAGGCCCAGCTTCAAGAGGCAGTGACATGAACTTCACAACTCCATAAGAAGAGAGGCAGAGTTTGTGGTCTATTTTGCAGTCTATCACAGGGAGACTGTTAATAAATAATTGAATGATGAACCAAAAGTGTGTCAACTGGTGGTAAATCCAGTGGACAGAAAGCAGGGAACGGGAAATGTCTGGAACAGTTTTTCAGTTGTAAACAGGACGACTGGAGAAGTTTTCATGGAGGAGGTGACATGGGTAAAGATCTAAAGAAGGTGAGCTAAAGAAATGGACCTTTCAGAAATGTGGAGGAGACGCATTCTAGTAGCGGAAGCAGTCAGTGTTAAGGCCCTGAGCAGGAGAGAGCTTGATAGAATGCAGGAATGGTAAGATGTTAGGGGAGCAAGTCAGGTAACAGAGGGGCTGGAGAGGCAATGGGGATGGGAAAGAGAGGTGAGGGAGATTCTGTAGATCAGTGTTTCTCACGTTTAAAAGAATATTTGAAGTACATTTGACTTGTGGTGTTTCAGGTGTACATCAAAGTGATTCAGTTATGCATATGTATATTCCTTTTCAGATTCTTTTCACTGTAGGTTTTTACAAGGTATTGAATATACAGTTATCTGTGCTATATAACAGTAGGACCTCGTTGTTTATTTTATGACTTCACACAGTTTAATATGCACAGAGTCACTTGGGGAACTGTGTCAAAATGGAGATTCTGATTAGGTCAGTGGGGCCACAGGTTCTGTGGTTCTAACAAGCTCTCCAGCGACACCACTGCTACGGGTCCTGGGACCACACTTTNTATCACAGGGAGACTGTTAATAAATAATTGAATGATGAACCAAAAGTGTGTCAACTGGTGGTAAATCCAGTGGACAGAAAGCAGGGAACGGGAAATGTCTGGAACAGTTTTTCAGTTGTAAACAGGACGACTGGAGAAGTTTTCATGGAGGAGGTGACATGGGTAAAGATCTAAAGAAGGTGAGCTAAAGAAATGGACCTTTCAGAAATGTGGAGGAGACGCATTCTAGTAGCGGAAGCAGTCAGTGTTAAGGCCCTGAGCAGGAGAGAGCTTGATAGAATGCAGGAATGGTAAGATGTTAGGGGAGCAAGTCAGGTAACAGAGGGGCTGGAGAGGCAATGGGGATGGGAAAGAGAGGTGAGGGAGATTCTGTAGATCAGTGTTTCTCACGTTTAAAAGAATATTTGAAGTACATTTGACTTGTGGTGTTTCAGGTGTACATCAAAGTGATTCAGTTATGCATATGTATATTCCTTTTCAGATTCTTTTCACTGTAGGTTTTTACAAGGTATTGAATATACAGTTATCTGTGCTATATAACAGTAGGACCTCGTTGTTTATTTTATGACTTCACACAGTTTAATATGCACAGAGTCACTTGGGGAACTGTGTCAAAATGGATATTCTGATTAGGTCAGTGGGGCCACAGGTTCTGTGGTTCTAACAAGCTCTCCAGCGACACCACTGCTACGGGTCCTGGGACCACACTTCGGTGCAGGCCTTAGGTCTCTGTAGGCCGTGCCCAGTAAGGACTGGACTTTCTCTGAAGGAAGAGGAAGGCCATTTGATAGTTTTGAGCAGAGGTGTGCCCTGGTCTCTGTTATGTGCTGAGATATTAATTGTTTAGAATGTTGACATCCACAAAGTACAGGAGGTGGAAACATCGTGCCATCTGATGTGCAGTGGAGTTTGGTCTCGATTTAGCCTGCTGAGACTTATTCATCTGAGTGTCCTTTCCTCTACAGGGCTGTTTTCTTCTTTGCTGGTGAACATGAAAGAGACCTGTCTCTGAACATCCTCTCCCCAGCCCGACTCCCATATGGAATTTGCTCTAGAGTAAACTGGCTCCGTCTCCTTGCAGTCACCCAAGTCCTGATTAATGGAGCTGGGCTGGACTGAGCCTTTTCTTTCCCCAGTCTCAGGGACCCTGACTAAGTGGCTGTCGGTCTCTGGCTCACATTCCAGCCACCTGGGAGCCTTTAACGATACCTTCAGTGCTTCTGATGAACGGACCTTGCGTGGGGTCTGGGCATCAGTTGTCTTGAATATGCAGCCGGGGTTGACAGCCACTGCCGTGCTCAGCTCTTCCTCAGCACCTGATGGCCTGGCTGTGTCCCCAGAGCTCAGAGCTTCTCTCTCCCCGAGGAGGCCACCTGCCCTCTACTCTCATCTCAGCCTTCTCTCTTTTCATTACCATCAAAACACAGGAAATACTAGCTCGTTTTCAACTCTGTTGTACTTTGACAATTTCAGCCTCAGTAGTCAAGTTTTGCTAAATTACAATCTATTTGCTTTTGGAGTGGAGTGGGGGTCGTCTTTGGATAGCTACATGTATATAAATATTTGTTGATATTGAGGTTCACAGATTTCTGCTTTTTGTGTGCAATTTCTGTTTAAAGGCCCTGGCCACATAATAAATCGTTACGTGAACTCCAGGATCTTTACCCAGTGGATGGAATACCAGGATCATGGGCTGAAAATCATTTGGTTCCTGGTTTCATGTTTATGAACTATCTCCCAAGTTGCTTATAGATGTAGTTTCATACCCTGAATACAATGTCTGCTTACTTTCCTCTTATGTCTCATTACTACATTTCACTGTTTATAATAAGTACACTAGAAATGAATATACATTGTGCATTCTGAAACACTGGTGGACAGCAGATATATTTTTGTATTACACATAAGCACTTAAATAAATATGCTGCTTACTTAAACATTTCTTTATTTTACAACCCACCAGGCAGTGCAAAACATAGAAGTGGCCTCGAGTCTATCTCAACCTTTGATAGGGCCTTCTGAAAAAATTCCTTAGGAAAGTGCTTTTATCTTTTTCCTTTTCATCTAGTCTGTAAGTATATAGTTCTTATTTGAAGGTCTTATTCTTTATGGCTTTTTGCTTTCTAATCAGAGTAGGAAATAAAGAAAAATGAAAGGCCAGTGCAAAATATGATCTGAAACTTGTGTCACAAATTTGCTGTATCATCATGTACCCAGAATGGCTTGTCTGTGCGTTATTAACTTGTAACAGATTTACACTAATTATTAACTCAACCAGATGGGTATACTCAAGTGTTATCATAAAGGGCTTTGTGATGTAAGAGTATGATCAAGTTCCATAACATTTATTGCTTGAGTTTTGCTGGATCCAGCATTCCATTAAGGTACCACCTTGTGCATTATCACATCAGATTTGGCTATTCCTTATTGGAAAGAAAGGGTGTGTGTGTGGGGGGGGGTGTTTTAATTAACGGTAATTTGTCTTGAAAGACAAATGCCACTTCCAATAATCTGTGGCTTTGGAAGATTCCTAATAATGTCTCCTAAAATGTAGATGCCCCATTAGGTAGCAAGACTCATGAGGTTTCAGAGCTGCTAGCAGTTGTGTCACCTAGATCTTTGTTATAAGGATGAAGAATCTGAGGCATCAAGAGAAGAGGTATAGTTAGAGCAATGAATGGGCATTTAGCAGACCCGAGTTATAGTATCTTTCAGCTCTGATTTTAAAAGTGTTTCCTGAGAACTGTCTTATTAATAATATAGAGAAGCTTTTCTGGTCATCTTAATCCTTTATAGGAAGGACATATATTTCTTTAATAAGTATTGCTAATAATTTTTGTATTTATCAAGACCTATGTTACTTTAGGAGATCTGTGAGTAGGGAAAATTTGTCAAAGGTATTTGCATGGATAGGTTTGTGGTGTAAAGTATGAAAAAGTATCTTTATTTTGGAGACAATATTCTTTTCCCTATTTCTGTGAAAAATCTCATATTTTATACCTTTGTTGTTAAACTACATTGAAAATAAATGTTAGATTTTTTTTTTCTCCTGATTTTGGTACATCAAAAGGTCATTTTTATGGTGGTGGCTGTTTAGTAATGAGGTAAATGATTATCTAATGGCTGAAGCATGAACACCTTGCTTAATCTCTTGAACCAGAGAGCTGTTTTCTGGGGAAGGTCATAAGGCCCATTTTCAGAAAGGCAGGAGTAGTGATTACTTTTACAAATAGGAATATGACCATGTTATAATGGGGGTGCTTGTTCCCATGACTATAACCTGAACTCTGTTTTCCTTGGGTTTGTTAATCTGTATGATGAGGGGTAAATTGTTGTAGCCATTACATGGAGCACATACACATTTCCTTTATGGGTTTATGGAAGTTAGGCAGTAACTAAAATAACAGAATAGAGACATTTCAGCATATCATTGTAAGAATTCAAATTAATATGATACATTTGCGATATGGGAGTAAATGCTTGTGACTGTCCAAACCATTCTCCGCCCTGGGTCTTTATCACTTTAGTTTTTTGCAGCTTTAAACCTATTTCACAATTTAGCTACAAAATGCTGGCATGTTTGAACCAAGAGGGAGGAAAACTTGTGAAGCTCTGTTTTTCTGCTAAATTGCCTGCCTCTGTCTGAGTGATACAAACATTGCAATCAGGCAATATCCAGTGTTTGGAGTATTAAAATAATTCATTGGTTAATTTTTAGTCTTGTGAACACCTCACCAAATTAATATATATTAAATTCCCTTTTTTTAAATTTGTCCAGATATGAGGTATTTGTCCAGGTAAGTCTGTGTCTTCAGTTACTGCAAAAAACTGTAAACATGGCAATGATTCTTTTGGTAAAACACTGTATTGGGTTTATCTCTTGTAAGTACTTAGGATTGACAGAAGGGAAATACTTACCTCCCGAGAACATTTTCTTAAACATCACTTTTGACTTTCTGTTTTATAGACATTTACTTGGTAGGCATAATGGTTATTTAAACCCTCATTTTGGGTTTATTTGACATATATTTAAGATCAAACAAGCTGCTGAGATAAAGGTCAATGGACTTTTTATGTTAAGAAAAAAAAATTAAAACTTCAGCTGGCTCAGGAACTGCTGAGATAAAGATATTAATCCTACAGTTAATCAGGTAGGAGTTGAAGCTTTAAAAATAATTGAAAATAGGGCTCCAAGCACAGATTATGATTTTTTTAAAGTCTACTTAGGATTTATATTGAATAGTGAAACTAGCCCTGAGCTTAGTGTCAGAAAAATCTCGTTTCTGTTACCACTCCTAGTATACAGTTGGGTAAATTGCTGGATTTAGCTGGGCTTCAGTTTTATTATTTGGAAAACTGGGGTAATAATTCTTCACTTATTTCACAGTACTCGTTCATTTATTCATTTTATAAATGCTTAATGGGCAACCACTCTGTGCCAGGTACAGCCAATGGAGCAATATTTAAAAACAGTAAGAAAACAGTTTGATCAGATAGAGAGTAACTGAAGAAGATTAGAGAACACTTTTTCCGAGGAAGTGATATTTGAGTTAAGAGGTAAAAGATGAGAAGGAATTAGGTAATGGGAAATTGGAAAAAAAGGGAATGCTAATTCAAATGGGACTACAAGTGTCCTGAGAAAGGTGGCCAGTGGGGCTGGAGCATAGTGAATGAAAGAGAAACGTGTTAGAAGATGACAGCAGAAAGATACACAGGAGCCAGATCTGGTAAGCCAGATCTCCTTGTGGGCCAGATGACCAACTTTTAATTTTATTATTAAAGTAACAGGAAGTAGTTGACTAGTTTTACAGAGGAGCATGGAATTATCTTAATTACTCATGTAGAACAATGTAAAGAAAAGATGGAAATTAATATTGCCATTTTCTGGGATAAAACAAGACAAAAACCTGATGAATTATTAATCCTGTTTACAAAAGTGCAAAATTCTTAAATTGGGCAATGGTGCTAAAGCATGCAGATCATCCAAAACCCTGGCGTTAAAAAAAAAATTTATATTGGAATATAGCTGATTAATAATGTTGTGATAGTTTCAGGTGAAGAGCGAAGGGATTTAGCCACACATACATGTGTGTCCACTCTTCCCTAGACTCCCCTCCCATCCAGGCTACCACATAACGTTGAGCAGAGTTCCCTGTGGTATACAATAGTTCCTTGTTGGTTATCATTTTAAATATAGCAGTGTGTACATATCGATCCCAGACTCCCTAACTCTTTCTCCCATTCTTCCCTCCTGGCAACTTTAAGTTTGTTCTCTAAGTCTGTGAACACTTGTATTTCTTGCAAGTATTTTGGGCCAAGTTTATGCATGGATGTGAGGGGCAACAGATCTGCCTTGTTGGTACTTTGCTTAAACTGATGTTTAGATGTTGCTGCCTCTGAGTATTTATGCACAGGAGCTTCCCTGGCAGCTCAGGTGGTAAAGGATCTGCCCGTAATACAGGAGTCCTGGATTTGATTCCTGCGTTGGGAAGATCCCCTGGAGAAGGAAATTTATCCACAGAACTAGATGTCACCTGGGAACTGGCATTGGACTAAATATCTGCCCCCCATGATTGAAAGAGTAGGTACCCCATTTTGCGCAATCATGAAGTCATAGCCCTTGGATATCGTAGACAGATAGTGTCAATAAAGCAGGACTCCAGAGGAGATATTGACAATGCAAATAAAGCCTTGTATATCCGATTGTATAATTATGATATTTGGGGCTACTTTATACATCTTCTCAGTGCTTGATAAACTCTCAGATGGATGAAAATAACATTTTTCTACTAAGACATCTGTTGAAATATCAAAACAGTTTACTTGAAGAGAAAGAAAAACATGTTCTGATCTTTATGGCTTGAGATAGTTATTGAAAATTTAGAAATCATTATTGATCCTCTACACAGAAAGCAGAAACTAAGAAGATAGAGTCCACATTAAGTAGAATATGGCAAGACTTAATGGTTATTGTGAGACAACTTTTAATTTTTAATAGTTTCAATTATTAGTACATCTATCACTTGTGAAGTTTTAGTTCTGAAACTTTATTCACTTGGTTATGGAATGAACTGATCCATCACAGATAACTATACCTCTCTTAGTACTATGAACATTATTAATGTTTTTAATTATCTCCTAGAATTGAGTTTGCATAAAATTCTACTTGAAATCCAATTTTATTTAAAATATAGATTGGGCACATAGCATTTTAAAAGGGCAAAGCCTATAATTAAAACCCTAAAACTATATAGATTGTATGGGAATACGGTGGGGGTAGGTTTGTACTTCACCTTGGCTGCACAGGTGAAGATAGCAACATACTCACGTCCTTTTCTGGATGTTTTTTTCATCAGTCATTCATGATGGCCATGTCCTCACCTCTTGAACTTAGTTGGCCAAGAAGGAAATGACTAGATTCTGATTCAGGTTGGGGTTGGGCATGGGAATGTGCACTTCTGTTGGGGTGCTGTCAGTACTGCTGGTCTGATGCCTCTAATCCTGGGGCCATACCTTGAGAACCACCAATTTATAGATTTTTGCTTATCATCAAGGCAGTTATGTTAAATGTCATTAACAATATTTAGGAGACTGGGTCATTTATGCTTTTTCATTTTTGTTTCAAAATCGCCAGCCGTATTTTCATAGTTTACAGTAGCTTCATGTGACCCCGTTCTTAGCATAATCAGTTGTATTTTGTTGTGACTCAGGTGGTCATGTTTGTGGAAAACAGTCCTTTACTAAGAGATGTTGCAAGACTTCGTTCTTTTGATAAAAAGAAAGCTTTACATATTGTGAATGGTTCTCAGGGTTTCTGTTTGCACTGTGTAATTCCAAATGTTGAAGTGGTTGCTATGGCTTTAGGGAAGCTCTTTAATTGCATAAAGCCAATTTGGTAATATATTTTAATCCAAACAACTCCTTTTTGCTTTTCCATTTACATCACCTTTCCAACTAATTTACTTTTACTCCCGGACCTTTCCCTGTACACATTTTTGGGGATCAGGTTTATTTGAGGTATTGTTTGCATACATTAAAAATCTCTATATAGTTCTGTGCTGCTGCTGCTGCTGCTAAGTTGCTTCAGTCGTGTCCGACTCTGTGCGACCCCATAGACGGCAGCTCACTAGGCTCCTCTGTCCCTGGGATTCTCCAGGCAAGAATAATGGAGTGGGTTGCCATTTCCTCCAATGCATGAAAGTGAAAAGTGAAAGTGAAGTCACTCAGTCGTGTCCGACTCTTAGCCACCCCATGGATTGCAGCCCACCAGGCTTCTCCATCCATGGGATTTTCCAGGCATATAGTCATGTGACTGCCTACAAAATAAAGGTACAGAAAAATTCTGTCACCTCAAAAGAACTCTCTAGTGACCCTTTGTAATCAGCCTCTTACTGGTGCTGTGCTTAGTCGCTCAGTTCTATCAGATTCTCTGCAACTGCATGGACTGCAGTCCACCAGGCTCCTCCGTCCCTGGGGATTCTCCAGGCAAGAATACTGGAGTGGGCTGCCATGCCCTCCTCCAGGGGATCTTCCCAACCCAGGAATCAAACCAAGGTCTCCTGCATTGCAGGCAGATTCTTTACCCGCTGAGCTACCGGGGAAGCCCATCAGTCTCTGGCTGCACCCCAATTCTTGGCAACCACTAATGTATTTTCTGGTCGATATTACCTCTTCCACAATGTCATATTAGTGGAATATGCATTTTTATACAACATTTTTAGCCTGGTTTCTTTCCCTTGTTATAATGCATGTGAGATTCATTCCTAATTAATTAATGAGTAAACACATTCCTTTAAATCACTGAGTAGTATTCCATTGTGGGTATACCAGTTTGTGTACTCATTCACCAGTTGTAGGACAATGGGTTGTTTCCAGTTGTTTATGAGTAGAGCTGCCGTAAATACTCATGTACAAGTTTTTGTATGAACATAAATTCTTATTTGTCTTGGAGAACATATTTAGGAGGGAAATTTTTGGGTCATATCATACGTGAATATTTACTTTTATGGAAAACTGCCAAACAGTTTTCCAAATATTCCCAACACTGTGTGACCTTCCATTTACCTGCATCCTCACCATCATTTGGTTTTGCTGTTTTTTTCTTTTATTTAATCCATTCTAATAGGGCTTCCCTTATAGCTCAGTTGGGACAGAATCTGCCTGCAATGCAGGAGACCCAGGTTTGATTCCTGAGTCAGGAAGATCCCCTGGAGAAGGAAATGGCAACCCAGTCCAGTATTCTTGCCTGGAGAGTCTCATGGACAGAGGAGCCTGGCGGGCTATAGTCCATGGGGTGGCAAGAGTCAGACATGACTTAGCGATTAAGCGCCCCCCACCAGTAGTTATGCATCTGTGACATCTTTAATACAAGTGGCCAATAGCTGTGTCCAGCGGCAGAGCCTCAAGAACTGTAACAATGGGACCCAACCTCACATCTGCTTAGATGGAGAACTGAACACCTGACTGGACACCGCTCCCACCTCTCATCTGCCATTGTGCCACAGATGCTATTGCTTATCCCCTGCTCTGGGTTCTGTGTTTAAGGTCACTTTCCTGCAAGTGTTAACACGGCCAGTCTCCATGAAGGACCACGATAGGGACCAAAGAACAGGGCACATCTGAACAGCCATTAGAAACAGACAGCGCTTCTCCTCCTAAGAAGGGTTTTTAACTGAGGGTGATGAGACCATCAACTGTCTTAAGCACACATTGTTTTTAACTGAGGGTGATGAGACCATCAACTGTCTTAAGCACACGTTGTTTTTGTCACGTGTTCTTAATGCTCACAGCTTTTCCCTCAGAGTCTTCCCTTTTACGAATAAACTGTGTCATTTAAAATTCCGTAGAGTTCAACATAGCTTCTGTTTACCAGTATGATAAAATATAGGAAATTCTGAATCTGGTTATACTAAATACATTTTTCTAAAAAAAATTTTTTGGGGGAGGATGGCTTTTGAAATAATTAAAAGGATGAATAAAAGAACAAAACGTACCAGTTACATTAGTGCTAAAATCAAATTGATTAGATACTTTCTCATTTAAACTTACTTTAATTAGATAGGAATAATTGAACAAAGATGATAGAATTCACAGTAAATTGTCCTATTTCTGCAGAATTAGATGAATAGATTACAACAGTGGTTGTTCACCTGTAGAATCATTTAGAATGCTCTTTCAAAGAAAATACTCATGTCCTGGCTTTAACTCATATCCTTACATCAGAATCTCTGGGCTGGATGTAGAGGGAAACTAATATTTAGTATTTTTTTTAGCCTCTATATAATTCTAATGTATAGCAAGGGTTGAGAGTCATTGAATATAAAGAGAAAATTTAGTGTTCCTGGTGTAATTCTGGAAATGTGGCCACCTATCAGAATGTGTTTGTTTCCATGTAGTATGTGGAAATGCTTTCAAGTTGCAAAGGTGATCAGTAATGAAACGAATAATGTAGGCTGTGTGTGCTCTTTCTTTCTCAGCCTCTCTTGGACTCTACTTTGTGTGTATGTGTGTCTGTTTACAAGCAGGTGGAATAGATTAAATATTAAACAATAATTTCTTGTAGTTTCTCCAGAAATTACTTACATATGGGTTTTAAAAAACTTTTCAGAAGAATAGCTGACTATAAACAGAAGTCATAAATGTTTTTATCTGAGGAATATAGTATGAGGATTATATTACATTAAGGGCATAATTATTCATTTTGGAAAAAAATGGATAGAAGAAAGTAAAAGCCTAACACTATTTACAGTTCATTCTTACATAACTGTTACAAACATACATTGAATGTGAAATCCCATTCTTATCTATAATAGACTAATATAACAAATTATTTCAGTGCTCTTGGGAGAAATATTCTGATTCAATAGAGAAGATGTAAATTTTAAACTTGCAATTGACACAGTGTGGTTGTCTGAGTGAGGTCAGAATGTTACCTGCATCTTAACAGGGCCTTTGTTTTGTTCACTCTCTCTTCAGTATCTGTGGATCAGTGCTTGACCTAGAGTGTGCTCTCAGTAAAGAACCAGATGTTAAGGCACGCTGGGAATATATAGAGCAAATATAGAAAATGACATTCTATAGTCAACAGAAATGTGAATTTCTGTCATTTACATTTAAGAAGTTAAAATATAGACTGGAGGAGAACTAAGTTAGAAAGGGCATCTGAGGATTTTTTAGTTGGCTAAGTGCATTCTGCTAAAAATATTTCAATTCTAAGCTACTTCTAATAACAGGACATCACCCAGGGAGGTCATAGGATCATGATTCCATTCTGGCTCTACCATACCTAGACTTGAGATGTGTTATGTTCTGGGCTCCAAGTTTTCTGGGGAAGCATAGCAGATGTTGGCATGTCTAGGGGAAGCGACTTTGCGACAGCTTGTCCCATGAGGGAAAAAAAAATGGAAAAACTCGGATGTTCAGCCAAGAACAGGGAAGACCCAGTCGGGACGTGTTGGTTGTCTGGCACACACAAGAAGGATGACCCTATGGGTTGCCATCACAAGCTAGAACCAGGAGTGAGGAGTGGATTTAGACTGATTCTCTGGAATAACTTTAACAAATGTGCTGCCCCAGAAAATCCAGTGCTCTGTGTTTAAAGGTTGAAAAATAGATTCCTGCAGTGGAGGAAAGGCAGATAAAAATTCTGTATAAGTTTTTTCCAACTCTGTTACTCTGATTTGTTTTGAGGCAGATCTCCTGTCCTATGTGAATAGTGGGGTAGATTGTAGTTTTCTCACTTGAACCTGGGAAAATCTGGTGCTTACTCTATTTTCTCTGTGTTAAATTTCCCTGGTGAAATTGTCATACCTGTTTCTTGCTTGCTTGGTATTTGTAGTCAAGATGTTTTTGATCACCCACTTTTATGATGAACTATAGGGACATAGATTCTGCTATGCTGTGCTGATCAGATAGCTTTAGAATAAAATAATGAGGCCTCATCTTGGTGAGGGCAAAAGGGTAGGATAAGGAGTGGATATTTGAGAGTGCACATTGAATTGAATGTGGTGATAGAAAAAAACCTTTGACTAAATTTTAAATAAAAATCAAAGTGCTGTGACTAGAAAAAGCTTAGATTTTTTGAGAAAAGGCTCAGACATTTTCTCACTTGGGCATGTTACTTAGCTCCTCCCAGGTTTGGACTGTTTTCTTCTCCATAAAATTAGAATAATTCTCCTTCTTTTGCAGGGCTGTTGGAAAGATTGGATATTATGTAGCAAAGCATCAGCAAGTGGTAGCTATTGCTGTTAGTAGTATTAATTACATACTGGCTTTGCAAAAACAAGTGACTTACTCCTCTTTTGCTGGGCAAGTTGCTTTATCTTACTTTTCAGTTTGTTTTGAAGATTAAGCAAGAGAGTGCTAACAAAGGTGCTGAGCAGAGTACAGGGCTGATACTCATCACTATCTGGCTTCCCTGGTGGCTCAGATGGTAAAGCATCTGCCTGCAATACAGGAGACTGGCATTCGATCCCTGGGTCAGGAAGATCTCCTTGAGAAGGAAATGGCAACCCACTCCAGTATTCTTCCCTGGAAAATTCCATGAACAGATGAGCTTGGTAGGCTATAGTCCATGGGGTCGCAAAGAGTCGGACACGACTAAGCGACTTCACTTTCACTTTCACAGCTACATAGAAAAATTGATAACTGAATACCCAGAGTCCTGAAAATTACGAAAAATGAACTCCAAATACAAGTAGTCTAGTTTCGTTTTCTTTGCTTCTCATGCATGTCTACTGAGATACTAGTTATATGTGGTATTAGTTTCTTATTGCTGCTGTAACAAGTGATCACAAACTTAATGGCTTAAAACAACATAAAATTATCTTTCAGTTCTTCAGGTCAGAGGTCCTAACCTAAAGGGGGGGATGTCATCAGAGTTGTCTTCCTTCTGGAGATTCTAGACAAGATGAGATTCTAGAATCATCTCTTTGCCTTTTCCTTCTAGAAGCCACTTGCATTCCTTGACTCGTCTGTCACCCCTTCCTTCATCATCAGAGCCAGCAACATAGCATCTTCAAATCTCTAGGTCTCTTTGACCTCTTTTTCTTTCCCTGTCTCCCCATCTCTGACCTCTGTTTGCATCTCTCTCTCTCTCTGACCTATGCTTCTTTGATCACTTCTCTCTGACTTTGCCACTTCCTTCTTATAAGAACCCTTGTGATCTCTTTGGGCCTACCCAGATAATCCAGGATAATCTCCCCATCTCTAAACTCTTAATTTAATCACAGCTGCATTGTCCTTTTTGCCATAGGGGGTGACATAGCCACCGGTTCTGAGGATTAGGATATGAACGTTTTTAGGGGACAATTATTGAGCCTGCCACATGTATGCATGCTTTAGAAAGTTGCTCTAAAATCATAGGGGTAATAGATTTTTGCTTGGGTATCCTGATTTTTAAAAAAATGATTGTAATGCTTTTGCTCTGATTTCATGTATTCTAATGTGGTTCTCTGAAGATCTGAGTGATTGACTTGGAACTTCAAGTCTAAGGAAGACATTTTTCATATCATTTTGGGGCATTTCATGGCCCAAGGTACTTGGTACCAGGTATTATACTTATTTAACTTAGAATGCCCCTTGAACTTCAAGGTGGAGGTGTGCCTTAAAGATACTTTCTCACCTACATGAAGACACTGTTGTAAGTGTCTTGGGGTCAGTGGTAGAATAGGTTTCTAGAGACCAGGTTTCCTGTCTGCGTAGAGGACAGGGATGGGCTCTCATTACTCTCAGGGATGCTTTTCAACACTTTCTTTTCTGTATCTGCTCAAAGTAGACAGAAATGACCCTAAAAACATCCCCTCTGCATACAACTCTTAGGAGCACCGTCTTATGGGTAATTGTTTTAAATTCCCCCTTAGAAACCTTTTATTTTAAACGTCTTTTAGAGTAGTTAACATATGCCGTGGAGTTAGGCTATCTGGAGTCAACCTGAGCTTGGCCCTTTCCTAACTCTGTGGCTCTAGGCAAGTTCTTAAATTTTGTGAGCTTCTGCTTTTGTGCATAAGAAATGGAAACCGTGATACCTACCTCATACTGTTGTGAGGATACAGGGCAGTGATGCTGGGCATTTCATTTGTACTTCATAAATATTAGCAGTTCATCAGATTTCTGAAGTTACTTGTCTTCTGATTTAACATTTAATGAATTCAACAGGCTTGTTAAACATACCACTTTTGTTCAGTGATTCTAAAAGGTCATTGATTATGATAAAATAAGAGAGGGAAATATAAAGGTAGATTTTGGTGATCATGTGGTTGTTCACAATAAATTAATAATTTTTGAACATGTTTGCATATGATAATGTCATTCATTCATTCAACATTTAATAAGAGTAAATTCTGTGTTATTTTATGTGTTAATGTTATCACAGAAAGGATTATAAAGAGATTTGCAGGAAGCCTTCTGTAAGGTTTAGAGACATGCTCACTGTTGCTCTGATTACTTCAGGAGCATGGGCCATTCATTCATTCAATTATTTACGGGGATACCTGACACTGCTAATAAGAGCTAGGGCTGATCCAGCAGTGAGTAAAACAAAACTTCACATTCTGTGAAGCTAACATTCTAGTAGAGCAAGACCAACAATACATGGGACAAATACAGAGAATATATAAGGTTAAGAGGTGATAAGTGTGAAGGGGAAAATTAAATCAGGGAAGGGCCAACGGAGTATGCTGAAGAGGGAGATAGTAATTTCAAGTGAGGTGGTCTCAGAAATCCTCCCTGTGAAGCGGGCATTTTAGCAAACACTTGAAAGAAGAGAAGATGTGAGTCATAGAGATTTCTAGAAGAGCATTTTTTGGCAGAGGAAAAGCAGGTGTAAAGGCCCTAAAGTTGGAGAGTTCTTGGTGACTTTGGAGAAAGCAGTCCTGGCCGCCCTCTCTTTGAGTCTCCTTTGAATGTTACAGAGTCTGGAACACGGAAGGCAAATAGTAACAATGGTTTGAAAACTTTCAGGGAAGTACAAAGGAGTCACCACAGTCAACATTTTAATGAAGGGAAATCAGTGCACCCTGGCACTGTTTCTGGAGCTTTCTGTCTGAGTGGAGTTTAGCAAGCAGGAGTTTCAAACGTTAATTGTGGGTATCAGAAAGATGTTGACCTGCAAGAATAATAATCTTACTGACTTGGTTTCTCCCCACCTCACCTGAGAGGATGGGAGAAAATCTGGACTGAAGAGCCCCATGTCACTGGGTTCTTGCATTTCCCGGTCTCTGAATCGTTCTAAAGATGGGAAAGAGAACCAGAAGTCTTTAGAGGAGCTACAACTTTTGAATTCACCATTATTGAGGTATAATTTAAATATCCCGAGGGCAGCCATTTTTAGGTGAGATTAGATGAGCTTTGACAAAGGTACATACCCCGAGGTGTGCTGATAAACTCTAAACAAGTGACTTTCAGAGAAAAAAAGAAACCTTAATTTTTCTGGAATTAAACCTTAAATTTTCTGGAATTTTTCCTCAGTTTTTCCTGATGTGCTAAAAACTTCTGCCATTGTTGATGTCAGGTCATCAATGTGATGTCCCTGAAGAATGTGTTGGAAAAAGATGCGTTTGGATTTTGCAAACTTTCACTGAGCTGGTTCCAACATGCAGGAGCGCTTATCACTGATGGAGTTACCACCACAGTCGTGATACAGAAGTTCCCCAGACTCCGAAGTTTCTCCAGGTTTTCCCCAAGGTTATCACTGATCTGTTTGTTGTCATGATAGCGTAACTGTCCTAGAATTTATCAGTGGAATCATACAGTATATACTCTTGGTGTCAGCATGCTGTTTTGACCTTCATCCATGTTGCTGCATGCATCATCAGAGGTTTGTTCCTTCTTATAGCTGGGCATCCCATTCTATAGAGATACCATAGTTTATTTATCCATTCACTGGTTGATGGATATTTGCATTGTTTCCAGTTTGGGGCTGTTATTAAGAAAACTGCTATAAACATCTGTGTGTGAGTTTTTGTCTGGAAATAGGTCTTCATTTCTCTTGCGTAAATACTATAAATGAAATAGCTGGATCAGTAGTACGATATATGTTTCATAAAAAATGACTGCATGATTTTCCAAAGATGTTGAACCATTTTCTCCTCCCACTAGCAATGTATAAGAGTTCTGATGCTCCGCAATCTCATTAAAAATTGATATTGTCTGCCTTTTAAATTTTATCCATATTGGTATGTGTATAGTGCTGCTATCATTTTAATTTTCATTTGAGCATCTTTTCACATGCTTAGTGGCCATTTGTATATCTTTTGTGAAATGTCTGTTCAAACTTTTGCTCATTAAAAAACAATCTAGTTGTAGACTGGTGGTAAAAAATAAAAATCAAAAAAGAGTACAGAATTTGGGGATATACGTAAGCTGGAGAGGATGGAAAGGAAAATAAGGCAGACAAGCAGCCTTAAAGAGCTACAGGTTCATCGAGGTGCCCGTGATCTCGGCACTTCATAACCAAGGTGACTGACTCTCCCAGTTTCGCTGGGACTGACCCAGTTTAAGCACTGAAGAGTCCTGCGTCCCTAGAAGCATGTCCGTGCTGAGCAAACGGCATGATTGGGCACCCTATAGAACTGTCTATAAGAAATTTGCAAACTCTGTGTGTGTAATGACTATAAGTCATTAGGCAGGTGAGGGTTTTAGCTGCCAGCACAAGTGACTCTGTTAGTAGTGAATGCATTCTGACAGGCCACGAGCTCCTCATCAGGGGTAAAGCCAGTGTATAATACGGGTCTTCTGGCTTCCAGCTCTTTGCTTAGACGTTAACAGCTCACCTGTGACATAGGAATTTAGGAACACTGGAAAAGTTCTCTCCTCCTGGCAGAAAAAGAGGGGAGAAAAAGCCTCCAGTGATTCTTTTTTTGGCAGTGATTTTTTTTTTTTTAATTGCAAGCACTGTGAACTCACTTTTTTGGCTTATGTTTTAATTTTCTGATCAAATGCACTTGTCCATGGAAGAACCACGACAGTGTCTTACTAGTCATTTACACCTTAGTAAAAAGAGTTTATAAAAAGCCTTTCCTAAGAACATAATCTAGTTTGAGTAAAAGTAGTGATAGGAAAATTCTGAGTGCAAGGATGAAGGGCTACGACTAAGGAAGAAAAAGCACAAATGCTTGACAGAATTGAGAATGAGAGAAGAAATTCACCGACTTAGTGTTGTGTATGAGTTGTGTGGCTAGGCAAGGAAGAGAGTAGCTATATAAAAGAGGAGTTTAAAAAAATCAAATGGGAAGGAATTATTCTCGTTCCTTTATGTGGTGTTAAGGAAAAGTGTGAGCTTTGATCTGCTATTGATCGTATACTCCATCTACTCCTTTAGTTCTTGATTTATTTATAAGATGTCCCAGTGTTAGTTATGTTTTGTTCCTTGTTTCAGCCCTTGTTGCTATTGCATAACATATAAACACAGTCATGTTTTGTTTTACATTACCCCAGAGGATCTACATGAAATTCCTGCTCATAGATAATATTACTGCTGTGTTTTCATACACTGTCTTTCTTTTGAATCACTTCCAACATGTTATGACATTTTTCTTCTTAGTGTTTGTTAAATGCCCTCAACATGCACAGTGCTATTGAAAGAATATAAAAGACACAATTTTTGCCAATAAGAGACATATTACTAGATGAGAGGCATAATGATGCTTTTAGGTGTTTTTATATAGAGATATTATTTTTATATTTATCTTAAACATATAAGAAAGATATGAAAATATTTAATATAGATTACTTTGTTTAGATGAGGCCGAATAATTAAACTAATGCACACTGCTCCTTAGCTCTTGGCTTGCCAAAAAATGTAGATGTCTCACCTGCCACCTTCAGAACCATAATCCCAGCAGACTTGGGACTTCAGTTAGGGTAGAAATACCGCCCCCCACCTTTTTTTCTTTTTTGGAGGCCTTAATTTAATAGCTCTGTGATTCTCATACTGAAGATTTTGAATCAGATATAGCTCTAACATCTATAGCTTTAGCAATATAAGTATTTTGATTTTCACATCATTCATTCAAGAATCTTTTTCCCTCCTGAGAACACACTGTGTGTTGAGCCATGTCCCGGGAACTGGGAACAAACAGAGGCACCTCTGCCTCGTAGGAACTTACAGGCATGCAGGTGGGGACACAGATATTCAAAGAATAATTGCACTAATCCAGGTATGACTAAAGGTATATACTCTTAGGATTCTGTGAGATGATGTAATAAAGGAAGCTGACCAGGTCTGGGAGTTTGCAGGCTTCCTTCTTGTGGTGAGACCTAAGGGTAAGGAAAAGAAAGCAAGGTGGGGGCTGCTGGTAGGGAAGGGTGCAACAGGGAGAGGGTCCTGGAACTGAAGGAATGGCCCGCAAATATGACTTGACGCGAGGCAAGAGGGAGACAGCACCCGATCCCACAGGCCCTGTAGGTTGAAGGTGGATCATGCTCTTTACTCCATGAGTTAGGTAAAGCATGTAGACTGCTTCCTGGTACAGCATAAATGTTGATATGATATTATTATTATTTACTTTAAAAACTGTATTATTAAATAATATTAAATCTTACTATTTAAGAGCAAAAGGAAGCCACTCAAGGATTTGGATCAGGGGTATGACATATGACAGCCAAATGTAAATTTTATGCCTAACTCTGGCCACTGTATAGAAAGACTGGAGAGAGGAGTTTGGTGCAAGCAGCTGTGAGAAGCCTAGAAACCGGTGTAGCTATTTAACAGACAGGATATCAGAGCAGACACTGTGGCTCATCTGTAGCCTGGAGCTTGGTTTTGCCTGTAGCCCATGACTTCAGAGGTACATAACTTGGAGGGTCTCTAAGTCACGTGAGATTGTATATGCATAAAATTACTTTTTCAGAAGTTGTCATCTATCCAATTTGGAATGTTCAGTGGAGCCAACTGCTGAATCCAGTGCTTGGTCTGTTTTGGAAGACATTCACTATTGACTATTAAATAGCTTGGAGAATTCGTCAGGAAAGCCAAGTTTCAGAAAAGGCCCCCAAAGCCACTACAGAATGGGCCCCCACCAGAGCAGCCGCTTCTGCTTCAGTAAGGCAGCTGAGGAGGGAGGAAGCTACCCTATGCTACCCCTGTAGTTCTTCTCAAATCTCTTTCCAACTGACTGACAAAACAGGATGTGCAAATCAATGCCCAGAAAGCTAGCAACCAGGTACTAAGACCTCTACCACCACCATCATTAAGAAACATAAATGTCTCCAAGAGCATGCCTCACAATGCCATAGTCTGCCTTTTTTTGGTAGAACCTTAATCACATTCAGAACTCTGGCTGCATAGAATTTAGCTCTGCAGTATAGGAAGACTCACTAGAAGGACGTTGGAATGCATCTTGTGAGCCCATCCATGAGATGCACCATGAAACTTAACTAAATTCACCCCGATGTGAGACAGTCACTAAAGGTATACATTTTATCACCTCACAATACCAGCTGTGTGCATTTGTTCACTACTAGAGCCTCAACAGACTCCTTTATCAAATTGGAGCTAATGATACTTGTCTTCAAAAGCTCCTGGGGAGATGAAGTGAAATAACATGACCTGACAGGCATTCAGTAACTGAAGCCTCAGCCAATCAGTGAACACCATTCTGCAGCCTACTGAGCAGTGGTCCCCAAGCTCGATGGCAACAGGACCTGGTTTCCTTATAGACAGTTTTTCATTATAGACAGGACTGGCGGTGGTGATGGTTTCAGAATGCTTCAAGAGCACCGTATTTACTGTACACTTTGTTTCTCTTATTACATCAGCTCCACCTCAGATCATCAGGCATTAGATCCCAAAGGTTGGCGACCCTTGCTTTTGAGGAAATGGAATCCCTTAGAGATGGATATGAAATAAAGATTACTGCTAAAAAGACTTAATGGCCCAAATAGATGTGGCTCCCTGTATCAGTCCTATGGGATTGGATGAGCATATTTTCCCCTGGAAAAGTAGATGGCATTTGGTCGTGTACTGTTTCAGATATTTGTTTGTGTTAAGTTAAAAAAAATAATGCATCCACATAAATAATGAAATGAAGATCCCTCTTCTTCAGTTTGTCAAGTTTCCTTCTTGAAATACCCCATTCATATAAACACACATCCTTTAGATTCTTCCTTTTTCTCCTGAAAAAATTGGGTCATAATATATGCCTCTCTGCACCTGTATTTATTTATTTACCCCCTACCTTGAAGATCAATCCATTTCAGTTCATGTGGAACCAATCACCCATCGATGGCAGCCAGTTGATTGCCTTTTGCTTTTACAAAATTTGCTCTGCCAAACAGCCATTCTTGTTCATAAGTGACTATTATATCTGTAGAATTAATTTTAAGATGCAGAAAGGCTAAGTCAAAGGTTAAGTACTGTGTATAATTTTATTGATATGACCAAATGACTCTCCAAACACTTGTACCAGAGCATGACCGATCCTGTGTAAGCTGCATTTGTGCCTACATCCTTGTCAACAGTGTATCATCAACCCTTTTGATTTTTGCCAGTGAAATAAGGGAGGTAGATCTACCAGAGTAGATCAAGAGGAATCCTGACCAAGAGACAGAGGTGAGGGATTAATTTGAAGATAAGAAGTGAGAGAAGGTAGGATTTAAATATACATTTAGAAAGGAAACTCATAACCTTCTGCCACTTACTGTGTGACAGGCAGTGACCTGACGAGGCAATGTACCTGCTGTTGTATTCGGTCTTTATAGACATGTGAACTCATAAACACTGTCATCTCCCATTTCACTCTGATGCCCAATTTCTGTGCATTACACTTCCTGTGTCCTTATTTTACAGTTGAGGAAACTAAGGCCCAAAGAGGTTAAGTGACGTATCGCAGATTTCAGCGAAGTTAAGTCACGATAAGGGTTCCACTTTCCAGCTCCGTGTACACACTGCATTAAGCCAGGATTCTGGCCTGTACCATTGAAGCCGCAAAGGATCTGAATATATTTTCAGGGTGTATTTCATCTATGGTTTAATAGTTGGGTTGAATTCAATCGTTTCCTATAGTAGAAGAAATTCTGTAATAGTTGAGTGGACATGATCTTAAACACACTGATATTTTTCATGTTAGTAATAAATTCTTCCTCAGAGATTCTCTGTTCCTTTTCACAAAAACTACTGTATTTACCCAAGGAGCATTCTTGACAGAAGCTCCATGAGATGAAAGCTCTAAGCTTCTTGGGATTTTAAGATTTTCTGATAAAGGATTAAGCAGCCCCTCCTGAATTTTACCCTTAGTCCTTTGGAATTTTAAAATTGGCCTGTAAATCCTTCTTAAAACACCCTTAGAAACTTCCTTATTGTTTTCTATTACTTCAGAGATCAGGATCACTGAGATTAGAAGTTTTAGCTAGAATTTCCTCATTTCCCACTTGTTTGCAGAGTCCAGGATCTCTTCTGTGTGTATCTGGGCAGTTTCCACTTGAATCAGAAGTGGGAGACTGCAGACATTCATATTTAATGAAGATAAGAAACATTCAACTAAAGCATGAAGTCCCAGTGAGGAGATGACTCTTAAATGGCACAGAAACTTGGTTAATCATCCCTATTGGAAGGGTGGGATGATGTTTGAGAATGTGATGAAAAGATGGGAATAAAAATAAACCCTTTATCTGAAAAAAGTAAGCTGAGCCAATGACTTCTGTTTTTTAAATTAAGAAGGCCTAACTTTGGAATTGTCCTAATTGGAAAATATCCTGATCATAGTCATTCTTTTACAGTAGAGCAGTGCTGTTCTAGCAGTGGAGAAATAGACCCTTAATATATTTGCCCAAAAGCAAGGAAAGTATAAGTGTTAAAGAATGGAATCTGAGAGCTGTAGTGATCTTAGACATGAACTAGCCTGAAGTCCAATTTTATAGACAATGAAACTGAGTCATAGTAAGTATATGCAATTTTTTCACGAAAACTTTTGGTGACTGTAAGCCAAATCTAGAACCAAGCTCTCCTGCATTAGCTCGTTGCATGATTTAATGTCCATTATGTGATCCATATTTCATGATCTACTGAAAGAATATGATTGTTTGGGATTGCGGTTTTTTTTTTTTTTTNATATTTTCCCCTGGAAAAGTAGATGGCATTTGGTCGTGTACTGTTTCAGATATTTGTTTGTGTTAAGTTAAAAAAAATAATGCATCCACATAAATAATGAAATGAAGATCCCTCTTCTTCAGTTTGTCAAGTTTCCTTCTTGAAATACCCCATTCATATAAACACACATCCTTTAGATTCTTCCTTTTTCTCCTGAAAAAATTGGGTCATAATATATGCCTCTCTGCACCTGTATTTATTTATTTACCCCCTACCTTGAAGATCAATCCATTTCAGTTCATGTGGAACCAATCACCCATCGATGGCAGCCAGTTGATTGCCTTTTGCTTTTACAAAATTTGCTCTGCCAAACAGCCATTCTTGTTCATAAGTGACTATTATATCTGTAGAATTAATTTTAAGATGCAGAAAGGCTAAGTCAAAGGTTAAGTACTGTGTATAATTTTATTGATATGACCAAATGACTCTCCAAACACTTGTACCAGAGCATGACCGATCCTGTGTAAGCTGCATTTGTGCCTACATCCTTGTCAACAGTGTATCATCAACCCTTTTGATTTTTGCCAGTGAAATAAGGGAGGTAGATCTACCAGAGTAGATCAAGAGGAATCCTGACCAAGAGACAGAGGTGAGGGATTAATTTGAAGATAAGAAGTGAGAGAAGGTAGGATTTAAATATACATTTAGAAAGGAAACTCATAACCTTCTGCCACTTACTGTGTGACAGGCAGTGACCTGACGAGGCAATGTACCTGCTGTTGTATTCGGTCTTTATAGACATGTGAACTCATAAACACTGTCATCTCCCATTTCACTCTGATGCCCAATTTCTGTGCATTACACTTCCTGTGTCCTTATTTTACAGTTGAGGAAACTAAGGCCCAAAGAGGTTAAGTGACGTATCGCAGATTTCAGCGAAGTTAAGTCACGATAAGGGTTCCACTTTCCAGCTCCGTGTACACACTGCATTAAGCCAGGATTCTGGCCTGTACCATTGACGCCGCAAAGGATCTGAATATATTTTCAGGGTGTATTTCATCTATGGTTTAATAGTTGGGTTGAATTCAATCGTTTCCTATAGTAGAAGAAATTCTGTAATAGTTGAGTGGACATGATCTTAAACACACTGATATTTTTCATGTTAGTAATAAATTCTTCCTCAGAGATTCTCTGTTCCTTTTCACAAAAACTACTGTATTTACCCAAGGAGCATTCTTGACAGAAGCTCCATGAGATGAAAGCTCTAAGCTTCTTGGGATTTTAAGATTTTCTGATAAAGGATTAAGCAGCCCCTCCTGAATTTTACCCTTAGTCCTTTGGAATTTTAAAATTGGCCTGTAAATCCTTCTTAAAACACCCTTAGAAACTTCCTTATTGTTTTCTATTACTTCAGAGATCAGGATCACTGAGATTAGAAGTTTTAGCTAGAATTTCCTCATTTCCCACTTGTTTGCAGAGTCCAGGATCTCTTCTGTGTGTATCTGGGCAGTTTCCACTTGAATCAGAAGTGGGAGACTGCAGACATTCATATTTAATGAAGATAAGAAACATTCAACTAAAGCATGAAGTCCCAGTGAGGAGATGACTCTTAAATGGCACAGAAACTTGGTTAATCATCCCTATTGGAAGGGTGGGATGATGTTTGAGAATGTGATGAAAAGATGGGAATAAAAATAAACCCTTTATCTGAAAAAAGTAAGCTGAGCCAATGACTTCTGTTTTTTAAATTAAGAAGGCCTAACTTTGGAATTGTCCTAATTGGAAAATATCCTGATCATAGTCATTCTTTTACAGTAGAGCAGTGCTGTTCTAGCAGTGGAGAAATAGACCCTTAATATATTTGCCCAAAAGCAAGGAAAGTATAAGTGTTAAAGAATGGAATCTGAGAGCTGTAGTGATCTTAGACATGAACTAGCCTGAAGTCCAATTTTATAGACAATGAAACTGAGTCATAGTAAGTATATGCAATTTATTCACGAAAACTTTTGGTGACTGTAAGCCAAATCTAGAACCAAGCTCTCCTGCATTAGCTCGTTGCATGATTTAATGTCCATTATGTGATCCATATTTCATGATCTACTGAAAGAATATGATTGTTTGGGATTGCGGTTTTTTTTTTTTTTTAGAGTGTACAGGGATTTATTTTTACAGCTATCCTAAACCTAATTGTTTTTAACTAAAGAAAGGGATACATAAATGAGAAGACTAACCTGTTAAAGAAATGGTTAAGATAAGGGCAATTAAGCTATTTTCACACAGGAAGCTTAGCTGATAACACATGTAGTCTTTTGTTTTAGAAATTCTGCTTTTAGTTTTGCAACACATGAATAAGGGCTATGTATTTATACTGTCTACTGAAGTCAGGAAACAAACTAGGTAGTGTTTTCTTTGCAAATGATAAACTGCTTAAGACTTGTTTCAAATTAATGATATAAGTAATCTAACAAGGTCTTTCATTGTACATTTATCAGAGCAAACAAAATGCAATGTGTTTTTATAACCAGATATCTATTCGATTTTTTTCTTTCCCACATTTGGATATAGATTGATATAGAATTACTTAAAATCCTGCATATAAATTAAACATTAAAAAAGAGATAGGGAGAGCCTAGGCTGCCCCATTATAATCTTTAGTTCTGCAGTCACTGCCTCAAGGACACTCATTTCACATCACATGTCCTGCTTTTGAAAAGTGATCACCAAGGTTCAAGTAACATTTAAGCGTGGCCAGCAACTGCATAATTTATGGGTGTTTTTTTTTTTTTTTTTTTTTTTTTGGTATAGTGTTCTTATTTTAATGAAAAAAACAAGAAAACGAAGATTTTTCATATATTAACTCTCTTTTGTTCCTTCCCTCCTACCTTTTGCAGATCGGGGCCCTGAAGGATTACTACCACTTCTATCACAGCAGGACGATTAAAAGGTCAGTTCTCTCAAGCAGAGGAACCCACAGTTTCATTTCAATGGAACCAAAGGTAAGAAGAACCAGCTGGGTGGGGACCAAGAGATAGATCTTATGCATTTTTCATTGGTAATCTCACACTAGGAGCTGGTAACTAGCACAAAGGCTTAAATTTCAAGAGCAGTCATACTATCCAGTATCTTTGTTTCCTTTTCAGACCAAAAATAGGCAATGGTTTGATTTCTTATTGAAGTGCCTGTATCATCCTAGTTGTAGAACAGCCCAGGGCTATCAGAAGTAGGAGCTGTCACAGAGAAATGAAAAAAGAATATATGTGAGGGCAGATAGGGGTGTATTCAGAAATAGAGAAGTGTTAAGGAGACCATACCTTCTGCGTATTTGCATACAAATCTGAAGTTCTATCTGAGCTCCATACAGGGTCTCTTCCAGAAGCTTCAGGTCACTGTGACCCTTGCAGTTTCAGTTGGCATTAATAGAGCCAGTCCATTGGGAGCCCAAAGACCAGACCACAGCCTAGACCATGTCTGAGCCAGGAGGAGTTCTGAGCACAGAATGGGTAGAAGCTGGCCACCTCTCTTGGGGGCTCATCAGAGATCTTTCTTACACGTTGTCTTGACCCCAGTCCTTTGGGGCTGTACAGAAAGCATAATCCTAGGAGAAGCTCGGAGGACATCTGTGTCTATGTCTAGATTCTCCCAGTCCATGTTGGTGGCAGTTCAGCTTTTAAATGAGAGATAGTAAGTGGTGGTGTTGTATTAGGGGCAAACAGTCTAGTTAACTGGCAGCTAAAGCTCTGGGGATGAGTTAATTGTCTGTCCTTATTAAGTTGGAGGAAGGGATTGTCTCTGACAGAGAACCACTTGGCCTCCCAGATATGGCGAGTAAGGAGGAGGAGAGGATAGGGATACCAACCTGGTCATCTGTGGGTTCATCTTTGTTGTTTACTCATTAGGAAGCATTGCTTTTTCCTCGTTATGATTAGGGTTTACTGTATGAGCTCATTTTCAAATAAATTGGTCAGCGAGTCCCTACCAGTGAGCATAACAATCTCACCTAGAGATTCCTCGAAAATTATATTCCTTATTAAAGCAACAAGGTCCCTATTTGAATTAATATGCAAATCAGGTTTGCAGTTTGGAGTCCTGCCCTCGGTTATGTGCCACAGTTTGCCTTGTTTAATTTTTTTCTGGAATATTATCACACAGTGTTCATGATTGTAAAATTATATCTTGGTGGTTAGAAAAAACACTTTTGTCATAGGGCCCAATTTTCCATGGGTTAGAGGAACATCCCCTGATACTTAATACTCTGGCAGCCTGTGGATTATATAAATATATATATTTCCCCTTCATCTCTATTCAGAATTAAATGTTACTGGAAAAGCAATCTGTTAGGACGCTCTTGAATTAGCAAAGTTTTTGAAGCAGAGTCACGTTTTTCATCTGTTAACTTTTCCAAAGCTTTCTTGAACTTCAGTAATTTAAATGATTTTAATTTCAGACCTCATGTGCATAGTCAATGTGAATTTGAAAATCTGAGTACTAATTGGCTTGGGAGGTTAGAACAGAAGAAAACATAGAGCTGTTTCGATCCTTAATGTTTTCTTGGGGATGCTCAGTCTTCCCTTCCTATCTCAATGTAACAGATTGCACGGGCAGGACCCAACCGAGACCTAGGATGCTGGAACCCACAGTGCTCGGTGTGTTCATCCTTCCCCACCCAGCGCAGAGAAGCAGGGCTGGTTCATGCCAGCTTCAGGGTACACGCTCAGTTCCTCCTCCTCAGCGCAAGGAACAGCCCAGGGTAGGACTGTACCTTCCTCCTCATTCTGACACGCCTGCCCTTCTTTCCCACCCAGCTGTTTATACAAGAGATCCCACAATTCTACCAACTTTGCAGATGGAGGGCCCCAAATGGGCAACTGTCGACAGTTATTTTCAGATATTTCTTAAAGTCTGATCATTCCTTCAACTGGTCGTTTCTTGAGCCTCTGGGATATGCCAGCCCCTATGTTAGACTTTGAGGATTTGTGGGTAGGGTGGTCCCCTTAGCGAGCTTGCTGCAGCCTCCCACAGTAGCTTTCAGATGTAGGTTTTTTTTTTTGGGCAACTGTCGACAGTTATTTTCAGATATTTCTTAAAGTCTGATCATTCCTTCAACTGGTCGTTTCTTGAGCCTGTGGGATATGCCAGCCCCTATGTTAGACTTTGAGGATTTGTGGGTAGGGTGGTCCCCTTAGCGAGCTTGCTGCAGCCTCCCACAGTAGCTTTCAGATGTAGGTTTTTTTTTTAATTACAAGCTGTTACAGTGCTTCTCAGTGTTGGGGATGGAGGAGCAAAGGAGATGGGGTCTACTATATTCTTCCTCCTTCTCAGTTTCCTCCTCAAAAAGCTCAGGGCTGCTTAGGTTAAGTTTCCTTTTTAATTGGAAAAAAGAAAAGAAAAGAAAAAACACCTTTATTACAGAGAAGTTGCAAAAGCATTATGAAGAATTCCTATGTTTGCTTTCCAGATTCCCCAAATGTTAACATTTTTTTACATTTTATCATGCTTACTTGATCGTTTTCTCTCTCTCCATTCTATACACATGCAGGCACAGGTATGTGTATAAGTTTCTTTTTGAAAATTTGGGTGCAAATTGCAGACACAATGCCCCTTTAAATACTTCGCTGTGTATTTACTAAAACCATGGACATTTCTGGCACATAACCAGATGTACATTGGCTCACATTTTGGTAAAATCTGGATATTAACATCGATTCAGTATTACTATCTAATTTACAGATTTTGTTCGTATCTTGCCAGCTGTCCCTTTTCTGAGCCAGGAGCACATCAGTTGTCTTGTTCCCCAAGCTCCTTTGGTATGAAAACACTGTCATCCTTTCCTCTTCTTTCTGTTTTCTTTTTCCTTCCTTTCCCTTCTCTTCCCCTCTCTTTTCTTTCATGATCTAGAACCTTTGCAGAGTACTGACCAATTATTTTGGCGAATCTCTCAAGTTGGGCTTGTCTGATTGTTTGTGATTAGATCCAGGCTTGGTAAGAACCCGAGAAGTGCTGTGTTCTTCCTAGTGTATCAGATCAACAGGTACATGACACTGATGTGTTTCATTTTCCTTGATTTTAATTTCGGTTACTTGATGAAGGTGGTGCCTGCCATTTTTTTTTTTTTTTTTTTAATTTTAAAAATAAAGTTTTCCTCCCACCTAATTAATAACTGTTTTGTGGGGAAGGATTTGGAGACTATGTAAATTTCTATTGGCTGACTTTATATTTTCTCACTCCCAGCAGACCTCATGGGGAGTATAAAGTGTCAGTGTGACTTGCTTTCTAGGCAGATCTCCTTTTCTTTAATCTTGGGTGTTTGTGTGTGGTGGGTGTCTCTTGTGCCAGAGTTGGAAGCACTTTTATGATTAGGGGATGGACCATGTGAAATGGCTTGGTGGAAAACATTGGTGATGCGTGAAGTCATTTTTGTTCATCATTGTCTCCAGAATAGGAAAACATACATGGGTGAATGGCAAGGAATACATACACTCAGCAGATCCTAGCTTTTATTTGCTGGAGTAAATTGCTTGGCTCCTTCTTCTCCCTGCTATCGTTTTTACTTAGAGGGTTCTAAAGAAGGATATGCAAAAGTAGCAATATTGTAAGAATAACCCTCTTGGTGCTAAGAAAATGCTGTGGTCAGTTGGGGCACAGAGAACAAGAATAGACTGGATTCCCATATGTTAACAGTATGTTATGATTAGCTTTCAAATGACAGGGATCCACAGACTTCTAAGATAGCATCGCTATACAATAATAATACAGTTCGGCGAAAAGTGTTGGTACAGTGTTACAGCAGTTGGTAGGGTGAGTCTTATAATGTTCCTGACTCCCCAGCTTTTCTCCAAGAGACCTAGGTTAAATTTGAGAAACAGCAGTCTTGAGTTAACATTCCCAGAAGCCTCTCATTAATCTGCTTAGAAACCTTTGCCAGCCCTGTGGCATTTTGATCAAAGAGGGCGTTATCTACAGGAGCTCTTTCGAATAAAAGTTCTTTACAGTTCTTTAGCAGATACAGGCGGGGGCAGAGGAGATACTTTTCTTTCATTCTTCTCCTCCTTCCCCAGAACAGAAAGTCAGAATCCTACATTTCCCATTAGAGCAGGCTTTTAAAAACAAAAAATATAAACTGTTACTCAGTGAGCCCCCATGACCTCTCCATGTATAGTTAATATACAAACACAACTTCTGCCTTTGCCCATTAGATTTTATCTTGAAGATATTGGCCTTTCAATCTCTTATCTTTTCTAATCCCTTTTCTGTCTTCAAATATAAAGATCAATTTTTATCCAAATCTAGGATAGTATTACCTTCTGCTCTGGTCTCAGGGATGAGCAATTTATCCTGTCTTATTTTTTCCTAAAGTTCATCTTATCAACCCATGGTGTTGCATGGGTGTTGTATGGCTGTGTATCTCAAATACAGAAAAACTATTAACATCGTTTTATTTATTGTGCAGTCATAGACTCCCTGGAGAAGGCAATGACAGCCCACTCCAGTACTCTTGCCTGGAAAATCCCACGGACAGAGGAGCCTGGTGGGCTGCAGTCCATGGTGTCGTGAAGAGTGGGACATGACTGAGCGACTTCACTTTCACTTTTCACTTTCACGCATTGGAGAAGGAATTGGCAACCCACTCTAGTGTTCTTGCCTGGAGAATCCCAGGGACAGGGGAGCCTGGTGGGCTGCCGTCCATGGGGTCGCACAGAGTCGGACACGACTGAAGCGACCTAGCAGCAGCAGCAGCAGCAGCTCCTTACAGTAAGATTTCTCTCTTTCTTATTCAGTAGCTGGCATACCCTCCATCATATTCGTATGAGGATCATTTTCAGATCTGTTAAACATGCCCAATGACAGAAAGCTGAGTAATGGACAAGGCAAACATTTCTGTAATTGAAGAGATTTAACGTGTTGAGCTAAAATCTGCTTGCCGTAACTTCTACCCGTAGGATCTACTTTTACCTTCTAGATTTATACATAACAGTTCTTTATATATTTGGAGCCCATCACTTAGTCATATAGAACTGCAACTGGTCCTCTGTTGGTGTGGCCCAGAATTAACTTCAAAGTTTTAGTTTACAGAGAAACTGCTCATTTCTTACATTTATACATAAGCCATTTCCTCTGAAGGGAATTTTAGAGCAGGGCATTCAAACTTTGTACAATGACAGCTAAAGGAGTGTAGGAAAAAGACAAGAAGGGAGAATGAAGTACTTAGAGAGAGTTGGCAAGATCAGATGAAATCAAAACTGTGAAGGAAGAAAGGTAAGTTCAAATTCCTTGCTAATCCTGGTTGGCACCTGTTGTATCCAGGATTTGATTTTCAGATGATAGGAATTTTTCTTTTGCCTCAGGGGTGAAGGCCATGTAATGTCCCAGTTCATCTCACTGCCCTCTTCCCCTCTTACTGTCTATATGCTTGTTCTCTGGGTCTGTGCCTCTATTTCTGCTTTGCAGACAAGATCATCTATGCCGTTTTTCTAGATTCCACATATATGCATTAATATATGATATTGGTTTTGCTCTTTCTGACTTATTTCACTCTGTATGATAGTTTCTAGGTCCATCCACATCTTTGCAAATGATCCAATTTTATTCCTTCTTATGGCTGAGGAATATGCCATTGCGTGTGTGTGTATATATATATATGTATACACACTATTGATACCATGCATAAACTAGATAGCTCATGAGAAGCTACTGTATAGCTCAGGGGGCTGTACGCAGTGCTCTCTGGTGACCTAAATGGGAAGGAAATCCAGAAAAGAGGGATGTATGTATATATGGCCTTCCCAGGTGGCACTAGAGGTAAAGAACCCATTTGCCAATGCAGGAGACATAGGAGATGCAGGTTTGATCCCTGGATCGGGAAGGTCCCCTAGACGAGGGCACGGCAACCCCCTCCAGTATCCTTGCCTGGAGAATCCATGGATAGAGGAGCCTGGTGGTCTACAGTCCATGGGGTTGCAAAGAGTTGGATGCAGCTGAACGACTTAGCACTTTTACACATGGATACATAAAGCTGATGCACTTTACTGTACAGCAGAAATGAATCCAACATTGTAAAGCAATTGTTTTGTGTGCGTGCGCTATATTCCAATAAAAACTAATTTTAAAAAGGCCATGTGATGAAGTGAAGTGAGAGTACAGGAGTACTTTGTTGTACATAGTGGTCGTGTTCCTGAAAAGTTGTATACATCTATTTATCAGGCAAGCCCCATTTCCCATGGATTGACTTTATAATTTCAGAATCAGTTTATCTTCACTGTAGATTGAGATATCACTGGTCTATGGAGACAACCAGCGCATTTGTTTACTCTTTTTCTTAACTCTGAAGCAAACCATTTATAAGTTGTTTGCACACATGTGATCTGCCCAGGGGACCTTTGAAAGTAAAGAAACCTTATTCAGTTAGAAATAGATGCTCAGGAGTGTCTGCGCTCCATCTCGCCCTATTCCCAGGCATGAACCGCAGCTTTGCCTCTTCCACATTCCTTCCGCCCTGAGTACAAGTGCTTCCTGTTCCGGCTGCTGCCCCACTTCCTCTCACCTCACATGCTCTCGTTGCAACTGGGGCTCCCCTGGACTGCTTTCTCTGGTAGGTTAGTTTTCTGCTCTCTGGTCTGAAATTAATGCTAACTTCATGATTTCACTTTGTTCTGTGAAGTGCGGTTTTATAACAACATTCCTGGGCTTGTGCTCAGTGACTGTGTGGCAAGATTCTGGGTATGTTCATTTGGACGAGAAGGGCAGTCTCCTCTGGGGCAGGAACCTGAGGCTGTGTGTTCTCAGCATATGTCATAACCCTGATGGCTGCACACTTGCCTCACAGGATCTCACCAGTGAATGAAAGTAGTTGCCAGATATCTTGAATGCCTTGTGTTCTTCTGGAAGCAGTGTGGACTTGGGTCTGGTGATAAGTAGAGAGGATGTGGATGTAGTGCTCAACAGGCGTGTTGGGGGCTCTCTTGTTCTGGATGACCTTCTTTAACCACCTTTCACCAGTTATGAAACGTGACTGCTATAGCAAAGTCCTGGCTTCAGCTTTTGATAGCATTTCTGTGCCTTTGCAAACCCCGCTAGACTGTCTAGACTCCTGGGAGAAGCATTTCAGCTGTAAGTTTGCAACCTGTGATGCAGGTATAATGGCAGGATGGCTGGGAGTGTAGCAGAGACAGAAGGAGTATGTGGGTACAGATGTCACTAAGTCCTCTGCCTTCTCTCCTTTTCTGTCTTGTTTTCACATCTCCTAGATGTCTGAATTGGAGAAGGAGATTTCACCCCACTCCAGCACTCTTGCCTGGAAAATCCCATGGATGGAGGAGCCTGGTAGGCTGCAGTCCATGGGGTTGCAAAGAGTTGGACATGATTAAGCGACTTCTTTAACTTTTCACTTTTATGCATTGGAGAAGGAAATGGCAACCCACTCCAGTGTTCTTGCCTAGAGAATCCCAGGGATGGCGGAGCCTGGTGGGCTGCCATCTCTGGGATCGCACAGGGTCGGACACGACTTAAGCAACTTAGCAGCAGCAGCAGATGTCTGAATGATCAGAAACCAGAGAGTCAGATTGTACACGGCTAGGTTCTCTGATGGGAAAGTTTGGGTCATGACCCAAATCCCTTATAGACAGGAGTGAATTCAAAAAGTAGTTTTTTAAGCTACTTTGGAAAAGTTGCCAAATCTTTATTAGAGAGCACTTGGCGGCCTTTCACTTTGAAAGTTATAAACTCACATGCCCACAGTGGATTGGAGATAAAAAAGTATGATGGGCCAGATGGAAAATCAGTGGGCGTGGGACAGAGGGGAGAGCCCCTGCCACGGGTGCAGGAGCAGCCACTTCCCAGCAGCATCGTGCTGGCGAGCTGGCCCGGGCCTGCTGCTTCAGAACCGGCGAGTCTGGACTTGCACAGGACATTCCTCAATTTGAAATGTTGGCCAATGATTCGAAAGTTTAAACATGTGCATGGGGCCAAGAAAAATGCATTTGCAGGGCACCCCAGGTTGTCATCTCTGAGATGAGCAAGGTGGGAAGGCAGGTGTCAGCACCTTCGTAATTTGGCCTCGGTCTTACCCTGACCTGAAAGCTGGTTTCA
>SJYX01017005.1:0-10364 GCA_006410675.1 Oreotragus oreotragus
CCAGCGTTTCTCATGATGTACTCTGCATATAAGTTAAATAAGCAGGGTGACAATATACAGCCTTGATGGACTCCTTTTCCTATTTCGAACCAGTCTGTTGTTCCATGTCCAGTTCTACCTGTTGCTTCCTGACCTGCATACAGATTTCTCAAGAGGCAGATTAGGTGGTCTGTTATTCCCATCTCTTTCAGAATTTTCTACAGTTTATTGTGATCCACACAGTCAAAGGCTTGGGCTTAGGTGAGGCATTTTGCTTTTTAATAGGGCAGCATACCAGTTTTACCATTTTTATTAGTGGTCTGTGTATTTTCAGTTTTTCCTAATTATCAGGAGGAAAATGTCTTCATTATTTAATTTTAAATTTCTGTGATAATTGGATTTATGGACATTTTACCATATGTTTACTTATCTGTTGCTTATCAATTTATTTTGACCCATACCTATTAGAATTTTTTAATTTGGACAAAGTCCTTAATTACTGTCATATTTTGTCCATTCTATGTTGCCTTTTATCTTTGTTTATGCTGTCTTTTATATATGAAGGTATTTTCATACTAATTAAATCTTGTAATTTTTTTTCCCATCAAGTCTGGACTTGGAAAATGGAAAGGAAGTAACAGCTGAATTTGAAATGTTATGGGAAAGGACTGTGGCAATCAGCTACTTCTCTCCCTTATTTAAAAAATAAAAG
The DNA here is from genome assembly GCA_006410675.1 of Oreotragus oreotragus. NCBI lineage: Eukaryota > Metazoa > Chordata > Mammalia > Artiodactyla > Bovidae > Oreotragus > Oreotragus oreotragus. Next base: position 692 of record SJYX01017005.1, read on the forward strand.
GCCTAGAGAAGTAGAGAAGTTAGTTTGTCCATCTTTACACAGTGAGTTAGTGCCGGGGTTTAGACTAGAGACTGACTTTCCCAAGTCTTCTTCCCCTCATTCTATCTCCATTTCTAATAAATACCTCAGTTAAATTTGGAATATTAATGAAGGACTTTGTAATTAAAATCAAAGCTTAAAAATTTTCTTATGATAAATTATATGCTTTGTGGAGGTTTGCCTCTTACTAGAGTACTGTTGCAGCTGTTATACTTAGTAGAAAAAGTATATTTTTTCTTACTCATTTTTATATACTTTAAAATTTAGAATCACTCTGAGGATGTAAAGTATTGTTACCTTCTTTAGTTAGAGTTAAAAATGACCTGATTTTGACCACTGTTTTGCCTAACAGGAAGCCTGCAGACCTGCAGAACTTGGCTCCGGGGACCCACCCACCATTTATAACTTTCAACAATGAGGTCAAAACGGATGTAAATAAGATTGAAGAATTTCTTGAAGAAGTCTTATGCCCCCCGAAGTGAGTATCCAAGAAAATATGCCTGGAAATATTTCCATTTTTTAAAGCTTTGTCTTATTTGGCCCTTAGAGACATTTCTCTTGATTGTACTTAAGTTAAATTGTCCCAGAATTAAGTTGGAATGACTAGGACTTCTCTTCATTCATTATAATGCTACACAGATGTCAGAACTGGCTGCTGGCTAGGCCCGTAAGCATACTAAGAAAGGCAGGAATCGGAGTAAGCTGGAGAATACCTGGTGAAAGCAGGTTTGGGATATGTGAGATAGGTCAGGAAAGACTGATTATTTGAGGTCCCAAAATGAGAGTGATAAGAAGAGATGGGAAAAGACATACTCACATTGCACCCAGCCAGAATGTCTAAGCAGGAGTGTGGTACAGGTTGCCGGGAGATTTCCTATCTGGCCATTTTATAGGTAATTTTCTGAAGCTACTACCCAAAGGCATTAACTTTTTAGACTGTGTCCCTGGGATTCCATTTATATATATATATTTCTTAGAGGTGATCTAGATCCCCTGGTCCTGCCTATTAGCCCATGTGAAAAGTACTCAACTATTGCCTATAATGTGAGATGTAATTAAGAAATAAATGTACTGTAATGACAGTTAACTAAATTGCAACTATGCAGGTTTGTAATCTTGGCATAGATTCAAAGCCTCATTGATTGCTTTTAGGCTTTTCCAGTTTGATTATCCTGAAAACCAGGTTTCTTTTTTTGGGGCCCAAGCCTTTTCTTGATAGTTGTCTTTACTCTCCACACATACAGATAAATTTCCTTGGAATGGGATTATTGAGTTAGAGAGTTCTAAAATAATGGTTACTCAGTATTCCTTCCTTCATTCGTTGGTTTATTTTGCAAACAGTTACTGGGCAACAAAGCTCTATGGATACAATATGAGATAGTTCCTGCTCTCTAGAGGTGCAGTTGAATATGGACAGATAGTGGTGCTATGGATAGGTGAGTGGAATCAGGAAAGACTTTAGAGAAAGAGAGAACATTTGAATTAAGCTATAATTGAAAACAAAGATTGGCATTCAGCAGGTGAATGAGAAGATGACAAACATTCCAAGCAGAAAAATAATTTTGAATAAACTTTCTTTGGAGGACCTAAGGATGTGACTGGGTTGAAGAAGGTAGGCAGGAAGGCTGCCAGGAGGTATGTGAGTAATGACACCCCTGTTTGCAACTAGTTCATCTTCAATTGGGAACAGAATTGCCTTCTATTCAGCAGTCTTATACTAAGCTTAAAAATTTCATTTTCTTAATCCTGTATTCTAAAGTTTTTCCTCTGCCTTCCTGTCTGAGAACCTCAAACTTCTTTTATCTCTACTTTCCAAGAGTCCTAACCTACCTTCCATCCCTAGTAAAGTTTCTGTAGACAAATATCTATAAAACTATGTTTAACTTTTCCTCCAGACCATGTATATAGTTACAATACTGATAAACTGAAACTAAGATCTTTATAAAATAGAAACTGAAGCTTTATATACATCAGTAACGAACTATTATGAACATTCATTCAACTTAGTGGAAATAACTTTTGAGAGAACATAGAACCTGCCAGATCTCTTTTTATTCTTTTTGTGTATGTGTGTATATATGTATGTATGTATATCTTACCCTTTTCATTTTTAAAGTCTGTCAGCTGTAAGGAAAGTTCCATATTCACTAGTTTATCCTCAGACGCTAATGAAAGTCTTTCTCTCATAACTGTAGATTATTGTATCAACATTAAATTATAAATAGAGAAACAGTTTGAATGACATTCATTTTCTGAAAAGGAAACTATGTTGTTTCAAATCATAGTTTGAAATGTTTATGGTATAAATCCTTCCAAGGATATTTACATTTTTGAAGTCAGTATGCTGATAACATTATATACCATTTCAGTAAAATGGGGGCATTTTTACATATTCTCTCCTAACCTTCTTCAACAATATCAGCAATAATAACAAAAAATTTCATTATTCTTAATTTTTTAAGAGGGAATAAATATTAATAATATTGAAGTTATTATAAATAATGTTAGCTCCATGATAAATATTAATGAAGCTAATATTAAAATATTATAATTTTTTGGCATCTAGGACTCTCTAAGACATCTTAGAATTTTTAGTTGATTTGGACTTTGAAAATAAACATTTTCACTTTTTTTTTTTTGGCCACATTGTATGGCTTGTGGGATTTTAATTCCCCAACCAGGGATTGAATCTGGGTGCTCAGCAGTGACAGCAGGGTCCTAACCGCTGGACCACCAGGGAATTTCTTCACTTTGTTTTTCATGTATAGAAAATTTAGCTTCATTTCATTTAGGCATATTTAAAGAGATACTCTAACCAGAGATGATCTTTTCACTTAAATAATATAATTTTTAAAATGGGGAGATCTTTCTGTTATAAAGGGTTCATAATCTGCTAAATTCTCTCTGTGGTTAATTTTCCTTGTTTTTATGTTGATGTTTCTGATGACTTAGATGGTTAAAGAATCTGCCTGCAATGCGGGAGACCTGGGTTCAACCCCTGGGTAGAGAAGATCCCCTGGAGCAGGGAANATAAAGGGTTCATAATCTGCTAAATTCTCTCTGTGGTTAATTTTCCTTGTTTTTATGTTGATGTTTCTGATGACTTAGATGGTTAAAGAATCTGCCTGCAATGCGGGAGACCTGGGTTCAACCCCTGGGTAGAGAAGATCCCCTGGAGCAGGGAATGGCAACCCACTCCAGTATTCTTGCCTGGAAAATTCCATGGACAGAGGAGACTGGCAGGCTACAGTCCATGGGATTGCAGAGTCGGACATAACTGATTGACTAACAACTTTGACTTTATATTCTGAAGAGAGTTTGTAAATAAAGTTAAAATTTTTACTTTGAATAGAAGGGAGTATTTTTGATGTGCCTCTGCTGTTATTAACTAACATTCAAGTGCTAATTATGTGCCATGCACCGTGCATTGTGGCGTATTTTGTGGAGTATCTCGATCTTCTCCAAGACTTTATGGAAAAACTGAAGACGAGTAATCAAAATAATTTGTCCAGGGTTTCACAGTTAATGGTGGCAGAGGTGGTACATGCATGCTGCATGCCAAGTTGCTTCAGTTGTGTCCAACTTTGTGTGACCCCGTGAACTGTAGCCTGCCAGTCTCCTCTGTCCATGGGAATTCTCCAGGCAAGAATACTGGCGTGGGTTGCCATGACCTCCTCCAGGGCATCTTCCCGACCCAGGGATTGAACCTGCTTCTCTAATGTCTCCTGCATTGACAAGCGGGTTCTTTACCACCAGTGCCACCTGAGCAGAGTTGGCATACTTCCTTTCAAAGCTAGATCTATATGCCTTCAAAAACCTGTTTCCTCTTCTATTTTTCATTTGGTTGAGTTTGACTTTTGTTAAAGGTAAAATTTGAGTCTTTAATTGGGATTGTGCTTTAGGGAGTACAAAATTGAAGGCTAGCTCAAGTTTAGAGGAAGGGTAGGATAGAAAGCGAAGGGAGTTTGTTTTACTGTGATGACCAAGTGGGACTGAAAGTGGTTGTCCAGCTTAATTTAGTGAATCCTTTTTAAAAAGTAGGGGAGGTTTAACTTCTGATGAGTTTTTGTTTATATGCATGGGAGCAGCATGTTTCGGAGAAGGCAATGGCACCCCACGCCAGTACTCTTGCCTGGAGAATCCCATGGACAGAGGAGCCTAGTGGGCTGCAGTCCATGGGGTCGCTAAGAGTCGGACACGACTGAGCGACTTCACTTTCACTTTTCACTTTCATGCATTGGAAAAGGAAATGGCAACCCACTCCAGTGTTCTTGCCTGGAGAATCCCAGGGATGGGGGAGCCTGGTGGGCTGCCGTCTATGGGATTGCACAGAGTTGGACATGACTAAAGCGACTTAGCAGCAGCAGCAGCATGTTTGCATTGAGAGTACTTTGCCCTTAGTGGGTTTTGTAACCCATAATGTGAAATACTGATCAAACAGCATATTCTCTGTGCCGCAGACTTGTTTCTAGAGGATGAGAGAGAGAGAAGGAAGTGTTTCTGGGATCATCACATGCATTCTCTTCCCTTTCCTCTGTTCTAGGGCAGTCAGGGATCAGCCTTTTCTTTAGGATGAGGTCTTCAGGTCCTTCAGTTCAGTTCAGTCGCTCAGTCGTGTCAAACTCTTTGCAACCCCATGAATTGCAGCACAGCAGGCCTCCCTGTCCGTCACCAACTCCTGGAGTTTACTCAGACTCAACGTCCATCGAGTCAGTGATGCCATCCAGCCATCTCATCCTCTGTCATCCCCTTCTCCTCCTGCCCCCAATCCCTCCCAGCATCAGAGTCTTTTCCAATGAGTCAACTCTTCGCATGAGGTGGCCAAAGTACTGGAGTTTCAGCTTTAGCATCATTCCTTCCAAAGAAATCCCAGGGTTGATCTCCTTCAGAATGGACTGGTTGGATCTCCTTGCAGTCCAAGGGACTCTCAAGAGTCTTCTCCAACACCACAGTTCAAAAGCATCAATTCTTCGGCGCTCAGCTTTCTTCACAGTCCAACTCTCACATCCATACATGACCACAGGAAAAACCATAGCCTTGACTAGACGGACCTTAGTCGGCAAAGTAATGTCTCTGCTTTTGAATATACTATCTAGGTTGGTCATAACTTTTCTTCCAAGGAGTAAGCGTCTTTTAATTTCATGGCTGCAGTCACCATCTGCAGTGATTTTGGAGCCCCAAAAAATAAAGTCTGACACTGTTTCCACTGTTTCCCCATCTATTTCCCATGAAGTGATGGGACCGGATGCCATGATCTTCGTTTTCTGAATGTTGAGCTTTAAGCCAACTTTTTCACTCTCCTCTTTCACTTTCATCAAGAGGCTTTTTAGTTCCTCTTCACTTTCTGCCATAAGGGTGGTGTCATCTGCATATCTGAGGTTATTGATATTTCTCCCGGCAATCTTGATTCCAGCTTGTGTTTCTTCCAGTCCAGCGTTTCTCATGATGTACTCTGCATATAAGTTAAATAAGCAGGGTGACAATATACAGCCTTGACGTACTCCTTTTCCTATTTGGAACCAGTCTGTTGTTCCATGTCCAGTTCTAACTGTTGCTTCCTGACCTGCATACAGATTTCTCAAGAGGCAGGTCAGGTGGTCTGGTATTCCCATCTCTTTCAGAATTTTCCACAGTTTATTGTGATCCACACAGTCAAAGGCTTTGGCATAGTCAATAAAGCAGAAATAGATCTTTTTCTGGAACTCTCTTGCTTTTTCCATGATCCAGCGGATGTTGGCAATTTGATCTCTGGTTCCTCTGCCTTTTCTAAAACCAGCCTGAACATCTGGAAGTTCACGTTTCATGTACTGCTGAAGCCTGGCTTGGAGAATTTTGAGCATTACTTTACTAGCATGTGAGATGAGTGCAATTGTGTGGTAGTTTGAGCATTCTTTGGCATTGCCTTTCTTTGGAATTGGAATGAAAACTGACCTTTTCCAGTCCTGTGGCCACTGCTTAGTTTTCCAAATTTGCTGGCATATTGAGTGCAGCACTTTGACAGCATCATCTTCAGGATTTGAAATAGCTCAACTGGAATTCCATCACCTCCACTAGCTTTGTTAGTAGTGATGCTTCCTAAGGCCCACTTGACTTCACAGTCCAGGATGTTTGGCTCTAGGTGAGTGATCACACCATCATGATTATCTTGGTCTTGAAGATCTTTTTTGTACAGTTCTGTGTATTCAGGTCCTTAGTTGATCCTATTTACACTGATTGTAAGCTTTCTTGTTTCCAGGCAGGAGGAGGAGAAAAGGCAGAAGAGTTGCATAAGCTGGTGAACTAGAATCCAGCATTTCTAATAACATGTTTTTGACATTTGATGAAACTGAGAACAGAGGGGTTTTTATGTGAACATTTCTAATTTAATCATGACAAATACAAGCTATTCTAGAGTTATTTAGAATTTAGAGACTAATGAAAAGCTAAAATCAAAGAGTTTTTGTTAGTCTACGTAACTATAGGTTTTAATGGAGAAACTATCTTCTCTTCTGGGGTATTTTTTTCAGTTTCCCCCTTGCTTGAAAGAAGGAACTACTTTGCCACCCCCCACCCCAACCCCCGACCAGAAGCTTTTTAAAAACTTTGAAATTTGAATTTTTAACTGAAGCAGGCTTATATACTTGGCCCACATACTGATAAAAGAAGAGAAGGATAGAGGAAGCTAGATAATTTTGGAGAAAAGTTCTATAAACTGTTGTTAAGCCTTTTTTCTTTCTTTTTTAAGAGAAATAACAATGAAACTTGAATTTACAGGAGTTATTTAATAAACTTGTATAACCACCCTTTATTCTCATATTAACACAAGGAAGGAGAAAATGTCTGAGATGTTCCTTAAAGGATGGAAATATTCTTAGCTAGTCTACCATAAATACTAGTCAGGATGTGGTACAGGGTGTAGTAAAGGACTGATCTCAAAGTCTCAGTGCCCTGGATGTGCATGTCTGTTCTGTGGTTGACACATAGCCTTTTATTAATCATTTACTTCTGTTAAATGGTAAATGTTTATAATAGTTGAAAGATATTGCTTAGTCAAGCAGCTTGCCAATACAACTACTAATGAATTATTAAAATCCAGTGTTTGGGGGAAATGCAAAAAAGTTAACAACTGATTTTGGACCTAATGGTTTAGTATTTGATTTATCTTTTTGAACTTGATCTGTAATAAAACAAAAACAACAGCATTGGACTTGGGAACAGGAGATGTGAGTTTGATGATACTTTTATTTACTCCAATGATTTGAGGGTAACTATGTAAGTTTTCTGAAATATAATTTCCTTTTAGCAAAATGAGAGATTGAGGTTGAGTGGTCTCTTGTACCTATAGTATTGTATGCATTACATTAATAATACAAGTTTAATTGTTTGTCTTGGAGAAGAATAGGGCATGTTTAACCTGTTTTAGAGAACAGTAGTTTTTTTTTTTTTTTAAAGAGTCGTATAGTATCTGTTTCTATGTAATGAAGGATATGCTGATTGCAAGTCCTACATTTTTACCTACTCATTAAAATAGGTTTCTGGTAAGTATGATTCTGTGTGTTCATCTTTATAACCCTAGTACTTAGTACAACTTCTGACACATACCTAATTATTAGAATAAATAAATATATGCATAAAATGAATATATAAATAATCTGTAATTCAAATCTATTTCCCTATAAGTTACTTTGAGAATTATGAAGTTTACTTCATTAGAAAAAGTAGGTACTGTTAAATATTGGTTGGGGAAAAGAAGAGTAAGTTTGGAAACTTGGCTAGAGGAAGACATAGGTGTACTGAAGAGGCGCTTTTGTTCCTTGCACTATATTTTCATTGGAATGAGTCAATGAAGGTACTGTATTATAAGTGGTGGAAATATTTAAACTACAGGCTGGTTATTTTCATAGTCAAGGGAAATCTAGGGATGTTGAAGCTTGAATTAACTGTTTCAGCTCAGGCAGGAGGGGAAAAAAGGAAAGAGAGAGAGATGATAAAGTTTTCTGTAGTTAACAGGAAAAAAAACAAGTTATATATGTATATATATAAACACACACATCACATACATATATAATATACATTACATACACTCAGGTGAAATTCATTTACTGTAATCATTCACTGAAAAGCTCATTATCTATTTAATTTAACTTCTAGTTATAAAGAACCTTTCAAGCTTAAAAATAGATATTAAAAAGGAAATAACTTGAGCATATAGGTATTCAATAGATACTTTATATTCTTCCCAGTATAGTGAAAAGTGAAAGTGAAGTCGCTCAGTCGTGTCCGACTCTCGGTGACCCCATGGACTACCACCTACCAGGCTCCTCCGTCCATGGGATTTTCCAGGCAAGAGTACTGGAGTGGGGTGCCATTGCCTTCTCCAGTGAATCTTCCCGACCGAGGGATCGAACCCAGGTCTCCTGAATTGCAGGCAGACGCTTNGGCTCCTCCGTCCATGGGATTTTCCAGGCAAGAGTACTGGAGTGGGGTGCCATTGCCTTCTCCAGTGAATCTTCCCGACCGAGGGATCGAACCCAGGTCTCCTGAATTGCAGGCAGACGCTTTACCCTCTGAGCCACCAGGGAAGGGAAAAGTAAAGAACTGGGCTTTTTCATGTGTATTTTCCAATTTAAGGAGGAAATAAAAATTAAGTATGTGTATTTGAAATTTAAGTGTATAAAATACACATGTGTGTGTCTTTTTAAAAAAGCTGTTGTGTCATGAAATGTCTCTTCTCAAAGTAGAAAGACTTTGTAATAACACAATAGAGCACTTATTAGCAAAATTCTGATGTCTTATTTTTCTGTTGCTCAGTGTCACCCTTACAGTATTTCGTATATGGGAAGTTTCGGAAAATCCTGAATGTAGGGCTAAAGTGAATGATCGGCCTCCTGCTGGTCTTGTCCTTGACCTAAATTTGCCCAGTCCAGATTCTTTTCCTACTGCCAGGGTTCTGTGGCACTGCTGTACACGGCTGGCTCAGTGCATGGCATACCAAAGATGTCTATTTGGCATTCCTATCTGAGAAAGCTCTGCAGTTGAAATGTGGCTAGTGCAACTGAGGAAATGAGTTTTAACTTTATTATGATTAATTTAGATTCCTATTTGGATAGCTACAAGTCGCTAACAGCTACCATATTGGACAATTCAGATATATAATATCTCTGTCAGCACAGAAAGTTCTCTTGGACAGCTCTGCTCCAGAGTTCTCTTACTAAGACGCCCATTGGCTTGGCACCACTCTCTGAACAAGTAGACTGTTTTCCCAGAATTTTAATTTATAAAATGGAGGTGGGGTGCAGATGCCCTTTGGATGCCAAGAATACTAATATGTGAACAAAAGCACTGTGCAGAACTTTGTTTCCTAAGAAAAAAGCACATCTTAAAAATACTGTGGAAAACTGATGATGGCATTTCTTAGAGTAATAACTGTTAAAAGACGTCTAGTAACTGCTAGCACAGTGGTTTGATTGAGAGGATTTATGCTAGTGTATCTTTGGAGGCTCTATAATCCATTATTACATTTTTCGTTTAGGTACTTAAAGCTTTCACCAAAACACCCAGAATCAAATACTGCTGGAATGGACATCTTTGCCAAATTCTCTGCATATATCAAGAATTCAAGGCCAGAGGCTAATGAAGGTAAAAAAAAAAAAAA
>SJYX01017005.1:12603-46755 GCA_006410675.1 Oreotragus oreotragus
AGGCAATGGCACCCCACCCCAGTACTCTTGCCTGGAAAATCCAATGGACGGAGTAGCCTGGTGGGCTGCAGTCCATGGGGTCGCTAACAGTCGGACAGACTGAGCGACTTCACTTTCACTTTTCTCTTTCATGCATTGGAGAAGGAAATGGCAACCCACTCCAGTATTCTTGCCTGGAGAATCCCAGGGATGGGGGAGCCTGGTGGGCTGCCGTCTATGGGGTCACACAGAGTCGGACACGACTGAAGTGACTTAGCAGTAGCAGCAGCAGTGGTTGGAATAGACTGATAAAGCTTAATTTAAGCTATTACTGAAGCTTTTGTTTATTGTTGGGTGTCAGGAACCTGAAGTCAGCCTGGGTGGATTTTTGTGCTAATTACTCTCATGAGCAGTTTTTGGAGTTGCTCTAAGAGCATTTGGACACGCCAGCCTTGCAAAGATCTCTGTATCCTAAAACTAAGGTTTTCGCTTCAAGTCCTGTTTTCCTGGTGAGAGTGGTTTGTGTAGCACAGATGCTACCTCCTTCTTTTATTTATTAAAGTACACTGTCTTATCATTTCATTGAGCAAACTTATAGTAAAAGGGAAATCTCTTTAAAAGAGGTCCCACTGAATGAACCTTGTCTTAACTACACCGTTCAGTCGCTTCCCCTTTTCTTCTCTTTGGGATGTTAAGCATTGTTCTTTCTGCCAAAAACTACATAGAGAGAGCATTTAGTTCAGTTCAGTTCAGTCTCTCAGTCGTGTCCGACTCTTTGCGACCCCATGAATCGCAGCACGCCAGGCCTCCCTATCCATCACCATCTCCCGGAGTTCACTCAGACTCACGTCCATCGAGTCCATGATGCTATCCAGCCATCTCATCCTCGGTCATTCCCTTCTCCTCCTGCCCCCAATCCCTCCCAGCATCACAGTCTTTTCCAATGAGTCAGCTCTTCACGTGCGGTGACCAAAGTACTGGAGTTTCAGCTTCAGCATCATTCCTTCCAAAGAAATCCCAGGGCTGATCTCCTTCAGAATGGACTGGTTGGATCCCCTTGCAGTCCAAGGGACTCTCAAGAGTCTTCTCCACCACCACAGTTCAAAAGCATCAGTTCTTCAGGGCTCAGCTTTCTTCACAGTCCAACTCTCGCATCCATACATGACCACTGGAAAAACCATAGCTTTGACTAGACGGACCTTTGTTGGCAAAGTAATGTCTCTGCTTTTGAATATGCTATTTAGATTGGTCATAACTTTTCTTCTAAGGAATAAGCATCTTTTAATTTCTTGGCTGCTGTCACCATCTGCGGTGATTTTGGAGCCCTGAAAAATAATCTGTCAGTCTTTCCACTGTTTCCCCATCCATTTGCCATGAAGTGATGGGACCAGATGCCATGATCTTCATTTTCTGAATGTTGAGCTTTAAGCCAACTTTTTCACTCTCCTCTTTTCATTTTCATCAAGAAGCTTTTTAGTTCCATTAGTGTTTAATTAAAAGTAACAGTAATTACCGAAGAGCCAATTCCTAAAGATACTATAATCCATCATAATTTTAGACTGTTCAGTAGCTTGGGTGGGGTTCTTTGGGTGGAGTTTATGGCCGCAAATGAGCAAGAATACCAAAGGGAAAAAATATCTCAGTGCCAGTTGAGCAAGAATAAACATCTTTTTAAAAAGTTGACACATTTGCCAATTTCCTTCTGTTATTTCGGTGGGTAGATTTCCAAGCTATTCAGGCTTTTAAAAATTACTATTAAATTTTTAAATTGCAGCATTTTACAATTTAGTATTGAATTTTAGTGGTTTCTGGAATGATATTCACTACATGAAATCGTGTTTCTATAGGGAAGGGGAAAACTTTACTATTCAGCCCTGTCTTATATCTATTAAATGTGTTTCAGGAGCTGCCATAGCTAGGGAGCAATTTTCCTCAGTAATTGTCTTCTTTTTTTTTTTTCCCCGACTAATGGTTCTGCATGAGTCTTATACACTCAGTAAACAGTGCATTGGGGCCCCTCCCATCCATAGACAATACCTCTTTTCTGTTATACCTTCCTTCCTGCAGGGGACTGTTCTCTGTACACCCAGATGTTCTTGCTGAACATCTTCTATGAACTCTCTTAGTTAAAGTCATAATGTTTTTATTTCTCAATGTTGCTCTTAGAAACTAGAGGGCAGTTGAAATTTCTTTTGATGCTTGGTAAAGAGGAGAGGGAAATAAAATGTGTCTGCTTTAAACAAAATTGCTTTGAGGGATGGGAATGGGGGAGGAGTCTAGAGGAGAAAGTGACTCACTTAAGTATAACTTTGTATTCTATTTTTTCCTATCAGTTTGTTCCTGTCTTAAGTAGCCACCTACATTTACTGTCCTTCGAATGCTGTAACCAATAAGAACAAACAACATAGTGGATTAAAGCACGCATAATTTAGAAGCCTTTTTATATTAAATTACCTATTGGTAAATAAGAATTCCAGTTGCCAAGCAACTTCCCCCTACACTGCCATGAGACTTTAGAAAACAGTATTCCAAATCACTTTGGAGCTTAATGGGTCTCCCTTGTGTATATTTGTTGCAGGTCTTTTATCTGTTTAGTACAATTAAATACCTTAAATAAGCCTTAATGATCTACCTCCTTATTCCCCCAAATAATAAATAGCCTACATACACATTGATAGATTTTTCATTTTACATGGTAAATTAGAGTAGGCAGGTCTTTGATTGGTTTTAAAAATGTATTAAACATTTCACAAAATCCAGTGTGTTTGGACAATTTTAAGGCCTTTTAAGATCTTCTATCTGTGTAAGGGATTAGATGTTTGGATGCATTAGCAGTTGGGGTAGTGAAACAGAAGGGCCAATGCTTATATCAGGGTACAGAGTAAACAAAAAAGATTTAGAGAATAAAATAAAAGGAAACATAGATAAAACATATAAACCTTTAGTAACATGTCTAAGGTGACTGAGAGTAACTGTGTTTTCTTTTGAAACATTAAAGGAGAAATTAATGGGTAATTACTTTCATGGGATGGGTTTAGTATGACCTATACCAGATCTCACACTTTTTTTTCAATTCTGTGATTTCATTAATTTATATAATTTATTAAGCTCCCAAATGTAACTCTTAGATAATTTGTTAGTCTGTTGATGTTTATAATATTCTTAAGAGATCAGTGAATTTAGCAGTAATGAAATCTGCCATTATATCCTCAGAGGCATATTCCATAATGTCTCAATTCCCATTTTTAAATGGAGGCAAGGAATCTTTAGGTTCTGATTAGTTCCTTTTTATTCAAGGTTTATTATCCCTCCCTATTTACGTCCTCTCTTGTGCTGCCTGCCCTCTGCCAAAAAGTGTGTGAAATCAGAGGATGATTGTTCATCATTGTAGCAGTGAAGCTGTATTGGGTATTTAATTGTGATTAAGTACTTAATACCTCTCTCTGTTTTCTGCCAACGTGTTACCAGACCTTTAAAAATTGCTTGTGTAAGATTACCTCTTTATTAAAACTAGCAGTAGCTTTAAAATAGTTTTATTGATGTAAGTGCACGTAATTTTTTTCTTCACTGAAAATTATATTCTTTTTCTGTAACAGAAATTGTCTTGTTATAGTTAATGCCTTCTGCCTTGTTCTTACTCATTCAAATTACACAGTTCATAGAGTAATGCATGCTTATTGAAAAAGTTAAAATAGTACAGAAATTAATAAAACTTCAGTGTCCTTTTTGAGTCATATCATATAATCTGTTCCCCAACAGTTAGGATGTCTCCTCCTTTTTTCTATGTACACACAGTGTACTTAAATGTGTATTTATCTGTGTGTGTGTGTGTATATATATATGTACGTACATACATACAACTGTTGTCTTTATCATGTATTATATGGTAGAAATACTTCCACTTCAAAGTGTAGCTCTACCTCACTTTAAGAAATGCTTAATATTCCATAATACGGATTTTTTAGTTAACTATTTCACTACTGACATTTAGATTACCTCAAGTTTTTCATTATGACAAACTAGGCTGCCACTGATGTCCTTGTGCTAGATTTCAAATAGGTCAAAAGATTTTGTTCTCCAAAGACTATAGCAGTTTATCGTCCCACTGTGAAGGTATTCATTTCCCCACACTTCTGATCCTGGTGTGTTTGTGTGTTTGTGAGAGTGTTTGTTAATATTTTAATTTTTCACAATTAAATTTAAAAATGATTTGTATAGCCTCTGTTGTACCTAGTAATTTTTTTTTTTTTGAGAACTTTTGAAATACCTTCTTAGAGATATAGCATTAGTACAGTAGGGGTATTAGAAAATAATAGTGCTTGTTATTAGTTACAAAAGGCAAGGAGCTTAAATTACAATATTGTAATTTAAGGCAAGGAGGCTAATTACAATATTGTATTGGTTTTGCCATACATCAACTTGAAAGGAGTTACTTTCTGATGGCCTGTTACTGCCTTCTAGTGGTTAATCTTGAGATATTCATCTTAACCAGTTTCAAATTCCTTTGTGATGGTTTGTCTTCAAAACTTTGTTATGTTTATTAAACGATGTTCTTTAGCTCTCGTTATCTCATTTTTTAGTTCTCGTTACCTCATTTTTCATTGTTATCCATTCCTTATGTTCTTACATAAAAATTGTATCAAACTAATTCATCCTTCTTTGTTTTCATTAATACACCCTTTATTCCAGTATTCTTAACTATGAAAAATCACTAACACTGGTTGAGTACAGCAAGTCGACTTCATTGCAGGTATTTTGCTAAGTCCAAAATAAAATGTTTATTTTTTTAAAAAAACTATATATAGTAAGGAATTTCCTCAATCTGACAGAGAAGCCACAGAAAAGGCATACTTAGTAGAGGAACAGTGAAAGAGCTCCTCTTCAAACCGAAACTAGAAAACAGTGCTATTGAAACCACTTCTATTAGCATTGTATTGATGGTTTTGACAAGTATAATAGGCAAGAAAAGTAATGAGTTATACGAGACTTGTGAAAGAAGGGATAAATTTGGCATTATTCTTAATATAATCAAAAATGTAGAAAATCCAAAGTAATCTACAGACAAACCCTAAGAATTAAAAAAAAGTGAATTATCAGAGTGATTACATATGAGGCTATTATAAAAGTCAGTTTTATTATTTGTGCCTGCTAGCAAGAAGCAATAGAAAATGTGATAAAAATATTTATACAATAAAAAATATCAGATATTTAGGAATAAACAAAAATGGACAAGACTTCTGCATAGAAAACATAGAAGAAATCTCTTTTAATTTCATAAAATTTAAAAAAAGATATTCATAGATTGGGACACTCAAAATTATAAAGATGCCAGTTCTCAAACTGAAGTTGTGTTGAACCTATAGATCATTCAGAAGTTCAACAGTTTGTGTGTGTGTGTGTGTGTGTGCCCGCGCACGTGCGTACTTACATACATGTAAATTAACACACTAATTCTATAGTTTATTAGGGAAATGTAGGGAGCCAGGAATAGCCAAGATGATCTTGAAGAAAGATGTATTTGAAAACCTATACTGCCTGATATCAGGATGTGTTGTAAAGGTACAGTAGCTAAAACAGTGTGGTATTAACGAAGGATAGACAAATAGAACAATGAAACAGAATACAGAGTCAAAAAACATCCCTCTATACACAATCAATTCTAAGTGGATTAAGATATAAATATACTTGGTAAAGTATCTTCCAGAAGATAATGGAGAATAGTTTCATAATTTGGGTTTAGATAACCAAGGCAAACCATTCAATATCATAATAATCCAAGTTTGTGCCTCAACCAGTAATGCTGAAGAAGCTGAAGGTGAACAGTTAGTTCTGTGAGGACCTTCTAGAACTGACACCAAAAAAAGATGTCGTTTTCATCATAGGGAACTGGAATGCAAAAGTTGGAAGTCAAGAGATTCCTGGAGTAACAGGCAAGTTTGGCCTTAGAAAACAAAATGAAGCAGGGCAAAGGCTAACAGAGTTTTGCCAACAGAACGCACTAGTCATAGCAAGCGCCCTCTTCCAACAACACAAAAGACCACTCTACACATACCAGATGGTTAATACCGAAATCAGATTGATTATATTCTTTGTAGCTGAAGATGGAGAAGTCTATACAGTCAGCAAAAACAAGACCAGGAGCTGATTGTGGCTCAGATCATGAACTCCTTAATGCCAAATTGAGACTTAAATTGAAGAAAGTAGGGGAGACCACTAGTGGTTTTCAGGTATGACCTGAATCAAATCCCTTATGGTTGATTATACAGTTCAGTTCAGTCCAGTCGCTCAGTTGTGTCTGACTCTTTGCAACCCCATGAATTGCAGCACGCCAGGCCTCCCTGTCCATCACCAACTCCCACAACTCACTCATACTCACGTCCATTGAGTCGGTGATGCCATCCAGCCATCTCATCCTCTGTCGTCCCCTTCTCCTCCTGCCCCCAATCCCTCCCAGCATCAGAGTCTTTTCCAATGAGTCAACTCTTCACATAGGTGGCCAAAGTACTGGAGTTTCAGCTTTAGCATCATTCCTTCCAAAGAACACCCAGGACTGATCTCCTTTAGAATGGACTAGTTGGATCTCCTTGCAGGCCAAGGGACTCTCAAGAGTCTTTTCCAACACCAAAGTTCAAAGTGACAAATAGATTCAAGGAATTAGATCTGATAGAGTGCATGAAGAACTGTGGACAGAGGTTCATGACATTCTGCAGGAGGCAGTGATCAAGACCATCTCCAAGAAAATGAAAGGCAAAAAGGCAAAATGGTTGTCTGAGAAGGCCTTACATATAGCTGAGAAAAGAAGAGAAGAGAAAGGCAAAGGAAAAAAGGAAAGATATACCCATTTGAATGCAAAGTTCCAAAGAATAACAAGGAGAGGGATAAGGTCTTCCTCCTGTCTCTTATACACATCTCCTTCTTTGTTTTTGGCTGAATAATATTCCATCACGGGGNAGATATAAATATACTTGGTAAAGTATCTTCCAGAAGATAATGGAGAATAGTTTCATAATTTGGGTTTAGATAACCAAGGCAAACCATTCAATATCATAATAATCCAAGTTTGTGCCTCAACCAGTAATGCTGAAGAAGGTGAAGGTGAACAGTTAGTTCTGTGAGGACCTTCTAGAACTGACACCAAAAAAAGATGTCGTTTTCATCATAGGGAACTGGAATGCAAAAGTTGGAAGTCAAGAGATTCCTGGAGTAACAGGCAAGTTTGGCCTTAGAAAACAAAATGAAGCAGGGCAAAGGCTAACAGAGTTTTGCCAACAGAACGCACTAGTCATAGCAAGCGCCCTCTTCCAACAACACAAAAGACCACTCTACACATACCAGATGGTTAATACCGAAATCAGATTGATTATATTCTTTGTAGCTGAAGATGGAGAAGTCTATACAGTCAGCAAAAACAAGACCAGGAGCTGATTGTGGCTCAGATCATGAACTCCTTAATGCCAAATTGAGACTTAAATTGAAGAAAGTAGGGGAGACCACTAGTGGTTTTCAGGTATGACCTGAATCAAATCCCTTATGGTTGATTATACAGTTCAGTTCAGTCCAGTCGCTCAGTTGTGTCTGACTCTTTGCAACCCCATGAATTGCAGCACGCCAGGCCTCCCTGTCCATCACCAACTCCCACAACTCACTCATACTCACGTCCATTGAGTCGGTGATGCCATCCAGCCATCTCATCCTCTGTCGTCCCCTTCTCCTCCTGCCCCCAATCCCTCCCAGCATCAGAGTCTTTTCCAATGAGTCAACTCTTCACATAGGTGGCCAAAGTACTGGAGTTTCAGCTTTAGCATCATTCCTTCCAAAGAACACCCAGGACTGATCTCCTTTAGAATGGACTAGTTGGATCTCCTTGCAGGCCAAGGGACTCTCAAGAGTCTTTTCCAACACCAAAGTTCAAAGTGACAAATAGATTGAAGGAATTAGATCTGATAGAGTGCATGAAGAACTGTGGACAGAGGTTCATGACATTCTGCAGGAGGCAGTGATCAAGACCATCTCCAAGAAAATGAAAGGCAAAAAGGCAAAATGGTTGTCTGAGAAGGCCTTACATATAGCTGAGAAAAGAAGAGAAGAGAAAGGCAAAGGAAAAAAGGAAAGATATACCCATTTGAATGCAAAGTTCCAAAGAATAACAAGGAGAGGGATAAGGTCTTCCTCAGTGATCAATGCAAAGAAATAGAGGAAAACAACAGAATGGGAAAGACTAGAGATCTCTTCAAGAAAATTTAGAGATACTAAAGGAACATTTCATGCAAAGTTGGACACAAAGGACAAATGGTATGGACATAACAGAAGCAGAAGATATTAAGAGGTGGCAATAATACACAGAAATATCTTAATGACCCAGATTACCATGATGATCACTCACCTAGAGCCAGACATCCTGGAATGTGAAGTCAAGTGGGCCTTAGGAAGCATCACTACAAACAAAGCTAGTGGAGGTGATGGAATTCCAGTTGAGCTATTTCAAATCCTAAAAGATGATGCTGTGAAAGTGCTGCACTCAATATGCCAGCAAATTTGAAAAACTCAGCAGTGGCCACAGGACTGGAAAAGGTCAGTTTTCATTCCAATCCCAGGGAAAGGTAATGCCAAAGAATACTTAAACTACTGCACAGTTGCACTCATCTCACACTCTAGCAAAGTAATGCTCAAAATTCTCCAAGCCAGGCTTCAACAGTATGTGAACTATAAACTTCCAGATGTTCAAGCCGGATTTAGAAAAGGCAAAGGAGCCAGAGATCAAATTGCCATCATCCACTGGATCATTGAAAAAGCAAGAGAATTCCAGAAAAAAACATCTGCTTTATTGACTACACCAAAACCTTTGACTGTGTGGATCACAACAAACTGGAAAATTCTGAAAGAGACGGGAATACCAGAGCATCTTACCTGCCTCCTGAGAAATCTGTATGCAGGTCAAGAAGCAACAGTTAGAACTGGACATGGAACAAAGGACTGGTTCCAAATCAGGAAAGGAGTACGTCACGGGTGTATATTGTCACCCTGCGTATTTAACTTATATGCAGAGTACATCATGCAAAATGCCAGGCTGAATGAAGCACAAGCTGGAATCAAGATTGCTGGGAGAAATATCAATAACCTCAAATGTGCAGATAACACTACCCTTATGGCAGAAAGCAAAGAGGAATTGAAGAGCTTCTTGATGAAAGTGAAAGAGGAGTGAAAAAGTTGGCTTAAAGCTCAACATTCAGGAAACTAAGATCATGGCATCTGGTCCCATCACTTCATGGCAAATGGATGGGGAACAGTGAAAACAGAGACAGACTTTTTAAATTTTGGGGGCTCCAAAATCACTGCAGATGGTGACTGCAGCCATGAAATTAAAAGATGCTTGCTCCCTGGCAGAAAACTTATGACCAACCTAGACAGCATATTAAAAAGAAGAAACATTACTTGGCCAACAAAGGTCCGTCTAGTCAAAGCTATGGTTTTTCCAGTAGTCACCTATGGATGTGAGAGTTGGACCATAAAGAAAGCTGAGTGCCAAGGAATTGATGCTTTTGAACAGTGGTTTTGGGGAAGACTCTTGAGAGTCCCTTGGATGGAAAGGAGATCCAACTAGTCCATCCTAAAGAAAATCAGTCCTGAATATTCATTGGAAGGACTGATGCTGAAGCTGAAACTCCAGTACTTTGGTCACCTGATGCGAAGGGCTGACTCATTGGTAAAGACCCTGATGCCAGGAAAGACTGAAGCCAGGAAGAGAAGGGGCTGACAGAGGATGAGATGATTGGATGGCATCACCAACTCAATGGACATGAGTTTGAGTAAACTCCGGGAGTTGGTGATGGACAGAGAGGCCTGGTGTGCTGCAGTCCATGGGGTCATAAAGAGTCAGACACGACTGAGCAGCTGAACTGAACAAAAGGTTTCTTAAGCTGAACACAAAGCACTGATCATAAAAGAAAAAACAATGGGACTACGTTAGGTTTAGTAATTTATGTTCATCAGAAGTCATCATTAAGCAAGTGAAAAGCAAGAAGGAAAGTATAATACACGTAAGCACAAAGAATTTGCATCTGCAGTATGCAAAAAAACTGCACGTCAGTAACAGATAGTCCAAGAGAAAAATGAGCAAACAGCACTTTACAAAAAGAGGATATCCAAAGAGGCAATAAAGAGGAAAAGATTAAAACCGAATCTGTCATCCTCAAAAAGGGTTAAAATTAGAGAGACTATACCAAATGTTGAAGATGTGAAGTCACTGGAACCTGCTGCTTGCTGTGCTGAACTTGGAAAACTGATCAATTTCTACTAAAATTGGACACACATATACCCTATAACCTACACCTCCACTTTAAAAAGCTGAAGGGACTTCCCTGGTGGTCCAGTGGCTAAGACTCCACACTCCCACTGAAGGGATCACCCTGAGAGTCTTTTGTTGATCAGCTTCTCTATGCTACTTTCTTTTTCCCAGGTATAAACTCGGAGAGTAGAGGCGTTTTCTGTTTTATTCAGTAGTGAATTTAATGACGCTTGAAACAAAACTTGGCAGGCACTAGGGCTTCAGTTTGTATTTTGTTGGATACTTCTATCCTCCTTTTTCCATATTCAGCTGGGTTTCCAAGCTCAGAAGGTTTTTATCTCTTATGTACTTCTAAAACCCTTTTTATTTCTACAGCCCTCTACCTAAGATTACCATCTATTGTCTGGACTGCTTTGAAGGGATCAAGGGATGAGTTGGGGGGACAGTCTGGAACAAATGTTGTGTTTGGACATTTATGTTGCTGGTGAAATATCTAATATATAGCCTGCAAAGCTTTGCCTTTTTCTGTAATGGATCCAACTTTATTCAAACTTATAAGTAATACGGAGTGTCACCTCATGATTTTAACAGTCTTTTATGGCAAGTACATGTACTGTACTCATCATTGTAAACTCATCTATTCTGGGAGTGAGAGATAAAGGTGGGTTGAGAAGATAAAAGGTTAAAAAAAAAATTGTTTTTTAAGGGATAGCCGAGGGTCTATCTTCGTTACTTCATACCCATTCTAATGGTGTTCCCATCCCTTCTTCGCTAAGGGTCACCGACCTTGACTTTCTGGATATACAGAGTGGCTGCATTCTACTGCTCTCTGAATTATAATAATTTTAGCATCTTAATCTATTTTGCGGGGTTCCTTGATGGCCCAGTGGTAAAGAATCCACCAGCCAGTGCAGAGATGCATATTTGACCCCTGGTTCAGGAAGATCCTCTGTAGAAGGAAATGGTAACCCACTCCATTACTCTTGCCTGGTAAGGCCCATGGATAGAAGAGCTTGGTGGGCTACAGTTCACAGGGTTGCAAAGAGTCAGATCCGACTTAGTGAATAGACAACAACAAAATCTATTTTGCTGAAAGTGAAGTTGCTCAGTCGTGTCTGACTCTCTGCGACCCCATAGACTGTAACCCACCAGGCTCCTCCGTCCATGGGATTTTCCAGGCAAGGGTACTGGAGTGGGGTGCCGTTTCCTTCTCCGGAGAATCTTCCTGACCCAGGGATCGAACCCGGGTCTCTTGCCTTGCAGGCAGACGCTTTACTGTCTGAGCCACCAGGGAGACCTGAAGAGGGCTCCAGTTCAGTATTGTAGATTGAACTCTAATCTGACCTCTGTTTTTCATATTATTATAAGATAGTGCTGTTTTTGGCTTCTTATGTATATTAAGGCAGTGCAGAAACCTCAGGCTTCTCTACTTGAATTGGTGTTTCTTAACACATCTCATGGATAGAAATCCAAATATTTTTATAGGAGCAGGATTTAAAATTGAGGGCATAAAGTAAAATAAAAATAAATAAATAAATTTAAAAAATAAAATAAAATTGAGGGCAAGAATCTCTGTCTCACCAAGACTTTCTTCCCTATATTTGAAATAATGGGTTTGTCTTTTCTCACCCATTTTTTAAATTTTGTTTTCTGGTTTAGACATCAACTGTGTTGGGCCATGAAGCGTTTTGTATATGGGGCATTTAGTCATTAGCAAATGTTTATAGATGACACTATCTGAAATTATCATATTTGTTTTTATGTTTATCTGTAGTTTTACCTGTAAATTTGTCTCATCTCTCTCCCCCAATTGAATAAATAAGCTCCAGGAGAGTAGGAACCTTGTCTGTTTTGAACCCCAGTGTCAGAGAGACCAGTTACCGACTGAAGGAGTAACACTTCAGACTTCGGGGGTTGGGTGGTTTTCCTTCTTAGAGCATTTCCATCTGTCTTACAGCTTTGGAGCGGGGTCTCCTGAAAACACTGCAGAAACTAGATGAATATCTGAATTCTCCCCTCCCTGATGAAATTGATGAGAATAGCATGGAGGACATTAAATTTTCCACACGTAAATTTCTGGATGGCAATGAAATGACACTAGCTGACTGCAACCTGCTGCCCAAGCTGCACATTGTCAAGGTAGGCCTGCAGGATGTGGGGTCATGTTGCTATTAAACCTGATGCTTTTTTACGAAGACAGGATTCCCCCTGTGTGTAAAACTTGGCCGATATTCCCACACTCACTATTTAGAACCTCCAAACAGTGTAACTTAATGTTGTCTAGGCAATAGGTGAAACACCCTAAGGTGTATTAAATGGAAAATGGTGTATTAAAATCAATGCCTATGAGAAATGGAATTTTTTTTTCTATGACTGCATAAAAATTCAAGGTAACTTTAAAGTGCTTGCTACACTTCCATACAGCATCAAACTTTGTTCTTTGATCACCTGGCTTTTTCTTTTCAAGGCAGGAAATATTTATTGAGCGTTTATTGTGTTCATACATTTACTGGGTTTCCCAGGTAACACTAGTGGGGAGACATAAGAGACCTGGGTTTCATCCCTGAGTTGGGAAGATCCCCTGGAGGAGGGCACGGCAACCCACTCCAGTATTCTTGCCTGGAGACTCCTGTGGACAGAGGAGCCTGGCGGGCTGTGGTCCAGAGGGTCGCAAGGAGTCGGACTCGACTGAGCGACCAACACAGGTGACAGTGTGTGAAGCTGTGTTGTGCACTAAAGGTCCAGGTCCAGGAAAACAGGTCTCGACTAGTGTGTATGTTTGCAGCGGTACCTTTTTCAGTCCATCTCTTGGGAATAAAAACAAGAATAAACAAGTGGGACCTAGCTAAACTCAAAGCTTTTGCCCAGCAAAGGGAACAAACCAAGTGAAAAGACAACCCACAGATTGGGAGAAAGTATTTGCAAATGATGTGACCGGCCCGAGATTAGTCTCCAAAGTTTACAAACATCTCATGATTTTTAACATCAAAACAACGCAATCAAAAAGTGGGCCGAAGGCCTAAACTAGTGTATATGTTTTAAAGTATTTATCCAGTGATTACACTTGACTGTTTCTCTTGTTGGTAGAGGCAGGCGTTTGCAGTCACCACCACACTTCTGAATCTCTGGTGTAGTTTGCGGTCCTTATCGTTATTTTAAATGTCTAGTTATAATGAAGGGGACAGACTTCAAGTAGAGGCAGTTTTGAGAGGTTCACGGAGTTAATTTGCCCTAAAATCAGATCCATGTATGGTTTATGAGACATGGCATATAAACCTTAACTTTTGATCTCTTTGTATTTCAGGTGGTGGCGAAAAANAACAGATAGTCCAAGAGAAAAATGAGCAAACAGCACTTTACAAAAAGAGGATATCCAAAGAGGCAATAAAGAGGAAAAGATTAAAACCGAATCTGTCATCCTCAAAAAGGGTTAAAATTAGAGAGACTATACCAAATGTTGAAGATGTGAAGTCACTGGAACCTGCTGCTTGCTGTGCTGAACTTGGAAAACTGATCAATTTCTACTAAAATTGGACACACATATACCCTATAACCTACACCTCCACTTTAAAAAGCTGAAGGGACTTCCCTGGTGGTCCAGTGGCTAAGACTCCACACTCCCACTGAAGGGATCACCCTGAGAGTCTTTTGTTGATCAGCTTCTCTATGCTACTTTCTTTTTCCCAGGTATAAACTCGGAGAGTAGAGGCGTTTTCTGTTTTATTCAGTAGTGAATTTAATGACGCTTGAAACAAAACTTGGCATGCACTAGGGCTTCAGTTTGTATTTTGTTGGATACTTCTATCCTCCTTTTTCCATATTCAGCTGGGTTTCCAAGCTCAGAAGGTTTTTATCTCTTATGTACTTCTAAAACCCTTTTTATTTCTACAGCCCTCTACCTAAGATTACCATCTATTGTCTGGACTGCTTTGAAGGGATCAAGGGATGAGTTGGGGGGACAGTCTGGAACAAGTGTTGTGTTTGGACATTTATGTTGCTGGTGAAATATCTAATATATAGCCTGCAAAGCTTTGCCTTTTTCTGTAATGGATCCAACTTTATTCAAACTTATAAGTAATACGGAGTGTCACCTCATGATTTTAACAGTCTTTTATGGCAAGTACATGTACTGTACTCATCATTGTAAACTCATCTATTCTGGGAGTGAGAGATAAAGGTGGGTTGAGAAGATAAAAGGTTAAAAAAAAAATTGTTTTTTAAGGGATAGCCGAGGGTCTATCTTCGTTACTTCATACCCATTCTAATGGTGTTCCCATCCCTTCTTCGCTAAGGGTCACCGACCTTGACTTTCTGGATATACAGAGTGGCTGCATTCTACTGCTCTCTGAATTATAATAATTTTAGCATCTTAATCTATTTTGCGGGGTTCCTTGATGGCCCAGTGGTAAAGAATCCACCAGCCAGTGCAGAGATGCATATTTGACCCCTGGTTCAGGAAGATCCTCTGTAGAAGGAAATGGTAACCCACTCCATTACTCTTGCCTGGTAAGGCCCATGGATAGAAGAGCTTGGTGGGCTACAGTTCACAGGGTTGCAAAGAGTCAGATCCGACTTAGTGAATAGACAACAACAAAATCTATTTTGCTGAAAGTGAAGTTGCTCAGTCGTGTCTGACTCTCTGCGACCCCATAGACTGTAACCCACCAGGCTCCTCCGTCCATGGGATTTTCCAGGCAAGGGTACTGGAGTGGGGTGCCGTTTCCTTCTCCGGAGAATCTTCCTGACCCAGGGATCGAACCCGGGTCTCTTGCCTTGCAGGCAGACGCTTTACTGTCTGAGCCACCAGGGAGACCTGAAGAGGGCTCCAGTTCAGTATTGTAGATTGAACTCTAATCTGACCTCTGTTTTTCATATTATTATAAGATAGTGCTGTTTTTGGCTTCTTATGTATATTAAGGCAGTGCAGAAACCTCAGGCTTCTCTACTTGAATTGGTGTTTCTTAACACATCTCATGGATAGAAATCCAAATATTTTTATAGGAGCAGGATTTAAAATTGAGGGCATAAAGTAAAATAAAAATAAATAAATAAATTTAAAAAATAAAATAAAATTGAGGGCAAGAATCTCTGTCTCACCAAGACTTTCTTCCCTATATTTGAAATAATGGGTTTGTCTTTTCTCACCCATTTTTAAAATTTTGTTTTCTGGTTTAGACATCAACTGTGTTGGGCTATGAAGCGTTTTGTATATGGGGCATTTAGTCATTAGCAAATGTTTATAGATGACACTATCTGAAATTATCATATTTGTTTTTATGTTTATCTGTAGTTTTACCTGTAAATTTGTCTCATCTCTCTCCCCCAATTGAATAAATAAGCTCCAGGAGAGTAGGAACCTTGTCTGTTTTGAACCCCAGTGTCAGAGAGACCAGTTACCGACTGAAGGAGTAACACTTCAGACTTCGGGGGTTGGGTGGTTTTCCTTCTTAGAGCATTTCCATCTGTCTTACAGCTTTGGAGCGGGGTCTCCTGAAAACACTGCAGAAACTAGATGAATATCTGAATTCTCCCCTCCCTGATGAAATTGATGAGAATAGCATGGAGGACATTAAATTTTCCACACGTAAATTTCTGGATGGCAATGAAATGACACTAGCTGACTGCAACCTGCTGCCCAAGCTGCACATTGTCAAGGTAGGCCTGCAGGATGTGGGGTCATGTTGCTATTAAACCTGATGCTTTTTTACGAAGACAGGATTCCCCCTGTGTGTAAAACTTGGCCGATATTCCCACACTCACTATTTAGAACCTCCAAACAGTGTAACTTAATGTTGTCTAGGCAATAGGTGAAACACCCTAAGGTGTATTAAATGGAAAATGGTGTATTAAAATCAATGCCTATGAGAAATGGAATTTTTTTTTCTATGACTGCATAAAAATTCAAGGTAACTTTAAAGTGCTTGCTACACTTCCATACAGCATCAAACTTTGTTCTTTGATCACCTGGCTTTTTCTTTTCAAGGCAGGAAATATTTATTGAGCGTTTATTGTGTTCATACATTTACTGGGTTTCCCAGGTAACACTAGTGGGGAGACATAAGAGACCTGGGTTTCATCCCTGAGTTGGGAAGATCCCCTGGAGGAGGGCACGGCAACCCACTCCAGTATTCTTGCCTGGAGACTCCTGTGGACAGAGGAGCCTGGCGGGCTGTGGTCCAGAGGGTCGCAAGGAGTCGGACTCGACTGAGCGACCAACACAGGTGACAGTGTGTGAAGCTGTGTTGTGCACTAAAGGTCCAGGTCCAGGAAAACAGGTCTCGACTAGTGTGTATGTTTGCAGCGGTACCTTTTTCAGTCCATCTCTTGGGAATAAAAACAAGAATAAACAAGTGGGACCTAGCTAAACTCAAAGCTTTTGCCCAGCAAAGGGAACAAACCAAGTGAAAAGACAACCCACAGATTGGGAGAAAGTATTTGCAAATGATGTGACCGGCCCGAGATTAGTCTCCAAAGTTTACAAACATCTCATGATTTTTAACATCAAAACAACGCAATCAAAAAGTGGGCCGAAGGCCTAAACTAGTGTATATGTTTTAAAGTATTTATCCAGTGATTACACTTGACTGTTTCTCTTGTTGGTAGAGGCAGGCGTTTGCAGTCACCACCACACTTCTGAATCTCTGGTGTAGTTTGCGGTCCTTATCGTTATTTTAAATGTCTAGTTATAATGAAGGGGACAGACTTCAAGTAGAGGCAGTTTTGAGAGGTTCACGGAGTTAATTTGCCCTAAAATCAGATCCATGTATGGTTTATGAGACATGGCATATAAACCTTAACTTT
The DNA here is from genome assembly GCA_006410675.1 of Oreotragus oreotragus. Taxonomy (NCBI): domain Eukaryota; kingdom Metazoa; phylum Chordata; class Mammalia; order Artiodactyla; family Bovidae; genus Oreotragus; species Oreotragus oreotragus. The sequence continues at coordinate 29,669 of SJYX01017005.1, forward strand.
TGATCTCTTTGTATTTCAGGTGGTGGCGAAAAAATACCGCAGCTTTGATATTCCGAAAGGAATGACTGGCATCTGGAGATACCTAAGTAATGCCTACAGTAGGGATGAGTTCACCAACACCTGCCCCAGTGATAAGGAGGTTGAAATAGCGTACAGTGATGTAGCCAAGAGACTTACCAAATAAAAGAGCACTTACGAGAGAACCGTCTTCACATCTTCCCCTGACTAAGAACATACTTTTCCTAACAGACTGCTCCTCTTCCTAGAAAGTAGAAACTTTATTTGGCACGAACATGCAGTTATTCCAGATTAGGATAAAGGATAGAAAAGGTATAGTAGCTGTCTTGAAATATATATGCTTCTAAGCAGTATTATTTTAAAATTCCTGTACCCTGCCGGTATCCCCTAGCCCCCATCCTCCTCTCCTCCAATTTGGAGCACTCCATCACAAACTTTCACTTTAGTGGCAGTTTAAAGGCAGCTTGCCATCCCTCTGGAGCCTTTGTCACTGGAGTCCATTCACTGTGTATCGATGACAGAACTTTTGAAGTGCACTGTTCAGCTGTTAAAATAGTAACCGCAAAAAAATAAACAAATAAATAGTAACCGTGACCCCTTCAGTCAGGCCCAAACTGGTGCATAATGCATGGTACAAGGAATATTTATGTATTTTTGGAATTTTATATTTAGTAAGAGTATATGAAAGGATTGCTACTGTATCAAAATATTCTATTTCAATTTCGTTTATCCTGGATATGTACTAAAGGATGTTACCACTCGAGAAGAGTGCTTTCTACCGAAAGTCAGTGCAGATTTTGCTATTTTACTTTGTACATGGATTTTTACTTTTGCCTAAAAGCATTTTTCTTTCATACTAATGATAACATCTGACACTACTTAGAAGCTGAAAGTTTAGAGGGAAGGATGGTATTTTCAAGATCTTCTCAAGCATATTATGAATATAAGAGAAACCAATGGGCACCTGATACACTCAGTCTAAATATGTTACTGGTTATATGTATTTTGTCCAGTGCCATTCATTTGGAACATTATTGCTTTCTTCCTATATTTTAAAAGTGCTTTTTTTTTAAGTTAAACATCAGCCTTCCTGTCTGTACATCTTCTGAGCAACATTACGTAAACTGATATTTCACTCATTTAGCTCTAGTACTACAATGATTAGTAATGTAAAAGTTAACCTAAGGAATATAGCATGGGTTTGTCAACATATCAAGTAGAGTTTTGTTTATAAAGCATATTTAATGTGGATAATCTAAAGAGTGCAGTATACATCCTATATTAAAAACAAGATTAAAACAGGTTATTATTCCACCCCATTTACTGTTAGACTTCAGGCAGAGGATGGTTCACTCCTTTTGGACTAAATTATAGTTGTGATGGTGACTTAATATTTACTGCAGTTTTGCCTAATCTAAATCATTGCATTTCCTTCAATTAAATTTTTCTGAATCTTCATTGAGGAATAGCACTCTGCATGTTTGTTTCTTAAACTGAAGTCCTAAACCAGGAATTTTTTGTGTTGTAACAAGGGAGGATAAACTTGATGAAAATAAAAGTTTGCTAAGTATTTATTCACTTAAAAAAGAAAAAAATGACTTTCTGTGGACTTCTCCAAAGACTGGTTGTGACTAGAGTACCTAACTTGTTTAAGACGTGCTATTTCTCATAGGCTCTTTTTGGAAATTTTAAGTATATTACTTTAAAATAGCAATGTTTTTTTCCCTATGATATGCTAACATTTAGTAAACACTGGCTTTATGGAAGCAGCCTGATTTTTTATAAGCATATACGTAAATAAATTTAGATAGTCATTAATCGAACCACATCTTTCTATTCTTTTTGAGGTATAACATAGGTAAACCGAGTCCCTCTAAAGAAACGAAATGGAAAAAATCTTGAGGAATAACGACTTGTTTCAATCCCATGGGTGGTAAAACATTATTTCATAACCTACTACTGAATAGAATAAGGTCCTTCTTCGTGATAGTCCAATATATAACTCTTTAAGACACCGTCATCGAAGGTACCCACTTAACGCAGTGGAGACGTGGTCATGTGTCTGTAGGTAGAAGTGAAAAGTGAATGAAAATATTATCCTCATTGAACCACAGTCAATAACTTAGTACGGAGTATCGAATTTCGTATTAAGTCCGCTTCATCCCGCAGACAAAGTTCACTTACCACCTGATTCACTACGTTTCATCTCTCGATTACTCCTTTCTCGAAGTCAGGAGTTTTGTCCCCACTTTTTGTGTAAGACTTTAAGTCAACACTTCTCAAACGGTGAAACCTATAAATAAGAGAAGAAGAAAAATTTTTTACATGGGGTACTAATGTGAACCGACAGAGAGATCTATAGGTTCCTTCCCTCCCAGAAAGACAATATTAAAACTACTTCCGTCTCAACACAAAGACATCTCTCTGTCTAGAATAATGAAATAGTCCTTTCAATCAGTCTATTTTAACTCTAACCGTTTACCTGTTTTCGATTATTTTTTTCTACTAGGATCTTGTATGGAAAAAATGGGGTAGAATGTAAACACCTTCTTAGTATCGAATGTTAGAACCCTCTAAACCCTGTACTTTTAAAAAGTACCATCAAGTACATCACATACCCAACTACATTATCTTTATTAGACTATAATAAAGATGTTGATGACTTAGTAAGGGGGGAAGTAAGTTTGGGGAAAACAAAGTGAATTCTCAGACTTATCTTCTAGAATATCAAAGGTCCCCTAAGACTCTTTAAACAACATTTGGAAGGCTGTCTACTATTTCAGTTGATATAAATTTCCCCTTTAAAAAAAAATACAGATGTGAACTTTCTGTATAGTTCTGTTATTTTCTTTTACCAAGATTGTTGACTTTTGTGATAAAATTCATACAAGATTTTATTTCTTGGTAACTTCGGCTTATACAACTATCTTTAAACCCTTGAGCAATCTGTATACATTGAAGAGATTTCTGACATTTATTCTTACACTCATTTGTTTGACTTTAGAATTTAGGCACATTTACTTCTGTTGTTTTGAATCTCTTTAGAGCTGCGTGTAGATAGCTTTTATTTCTGTGCATTTAAAATAATCCATTTAGAAAATACATGGTAAAAATGAGAAGAAATAGAAATGTATTTTTTCATGAACATTTTGATACACATTTCATCAAATTTATTGATTAACCAATTTCTTACACTGGTTATAATCAGTATTTGATTCAAAGAGAGGGAAGCATTCATTATTATACTGTATCGTCATTTTTATTCCATCCTTTACAAATTACCAAGGTTGGGGCTGTCAAAATTATACTTTTATTATGGAAAAAAATTTCAACTCCCCCAAATCATAATGTTGAACAGAATTGAAGTATTTTTTTTAATTACTTGAAAAGGAAAATGAAAGCTTATTATAGAATGCTTGTATTTTCTTTTCTCTCTCTGGAACCAGTATATTGCTGGCAGCTATTGTATTAAAAAATAAAGTATATTTTCACTATCATAAAAGGTTCTTTTTTCCCCTCCCTCATGAAAATAAATAACAATTTGGGGTAAAAGTGTTTATTTGAGACTATCTTTGTTTTTCTTGAGGGGGCAGTTCGGCCCATTTAATAGATTAAAGGGAAAAACCATACAATCATCTCAGTAGGTGCATAAAATAACTTACAAAAACTTTCATGGTACCCATTCTTAGCAAAACAGGATCAAAGATTAACTTTTTTTAACCCAATAAAGACATCTTCCAAAAACCTACAGCAAATTTCATAAATAAATGTGAAACAAGCCCTCATTAAAGTCCAGCAAAATATGATTGCCTTCTATCACTATTGCCTTCTATTACTCAGCTATTTTACATAACTACTGTATTAGAGGTATCAGTAAAAGGAATAAGGAATGGAAAAAGATGGACCAAATGACTTCTCCTTTGTAGATGATACATATATAAAAAAGATTCAAAATAACCTATTAGAAATAATAAAATTCAGTTGCTTACTAGATGCAAGATTGAACTATATACTAACATTAACTACATTAAAAATAGATAACATTCATTTCTTCTAGAAGAAGTGACATTCTAATAACATTTCTTCTAGAAGAAAACTGGGTCACAGAAAAATGGATGAAAGTTGTCAGTGTTACTTTTTTGAGCTTTTCGAAATGTATACCATAAATACATTACCTATTCTTTTTAAAAAGTACTTTAAAAGATCATCTCTAAGGTATTTGGGATAAAACCTGATAAAGTATATGCAATTCCTTGGAGAAAAGTACAAAATATTTTTAAAGGACCTAAAAGAAACCTACTCAACGGATAGGTATACCATGTTCGTGGATGGAGAATGTAAAAATTATAAGAATTTCAAATGTTTTAAGTAATTTATAAATTCAATGTATTTTCCCAACAAAATCCCAAGAGGGTTTTTTTTTGGGGGGGGGGGAGCACAGATAAATGGATTTAAAACATTCATGTGGAAGAAGTATGCTCCCCAAATAGCCAACATATATCTGGAAGGAGAGGGAAAGAAAAGAAACTTGCTTGACAGGATATAAAGTCTTAAAAGCTTAATATAATTGATGAGTATTAGGTCACATCAACACAACACTCCTGCTGCAACTACCAGAAAAAAAACTGGTTTAAATTCAGTACTGCTTTTAAACATAAGGAAACTGTGGAGACAACAAGGACTAATGAGTTGGATTTCAGAGGAGGAAGCCTTTCTGAGGTAAACTGATGGTCTGGCCACTTTTTCCTTAGGGAGTTTTTGCTGATTCTGGGCCAGGAACTGAAGACTGGGTTTAGCCCATGCAGAGGGGTGCTACTGGGTAAAAGAAAATAAAAGGTCCTTGGTGACGACATACTGAAAACCTGAGACACCTTAAGTAAGTGACTGGTTTTCTCCCAGGACATTTGCTGAATTCCAGAGCTCTACATGCCATGCCAGAAGCTACCAAAAGCCCAGGGTCACCGAAAGGCAGAGTGAAACAGCCCACAGTGACACAATACTTGGACAAAATTTCACTAAAAGGTGGGCTTACCTGAAATAGCAGCTGTAACTTAGTGGTTGCCTGTTACTAGGGTTGGGAGTTCACAAAGAGACACGACTGAGCAAGTGAACAAGGGTTGGGAGTGGGAATTGACTGCAAATGGACATGAGAGGTCTGTTTCAAATATGGATTGTAGATAAGGGTCTAGTTCAGTTCAGTTCAGTTCAGTTACTCAGTCGTGTCCGACTCTTTGCGACCCCATGAATCGCAGCGCGCCAGGCCTCCCTATCCATCACCATCTCCCGGAGTTCACTCAGACTCATGTCCATCGAGTCCATGATGCCATCCAGCCATCTCATCCTCGGTCGTCCCCTTCTCCTCCTGCCCCCAATCCCTCCCAGCATCAGAGTCTTTTCCAATGAGTCAACCCTTCGCATGAGGTGGCCAAAGTACTGGAGTTTCAGCTTATTAGTTCCTCTTCACTTTCTGCCATAAGGGTGGTGTCGTCTGCATATCTGAGATTATTGATATTTCTCCCCGCAATCTTGATTCCACCTAAATCCTATCTAATCCTAGTGCTCCTCCCTCAGGTATGTGCATCTCTCCCTCTCCTCCCTCCCATCCAGTTTACCTTTTCACCCTTCCGGTGGTAGACTTTCAGATTCCAACAGTTACTCTTGATAAGTGCAGACAAGTACTCTGATGTGGTATAGTGAGAGATAGGATATATCAGTATGATGTCACCTAGGATTCAAGTAGCTTAGTCCTTAACCTCAGGGTTTCCCTGGTGACTCAGATGGTAAAGAATCTGCCTGCAATGCAGGAGACCTGGGTTTAATCCCTGAGTCAGGAAGATCCTCTCGAGAAGGGAATGGCAACCCACTCCACTCCAGTATTTTTGCCTGGAGTATCCCATAGATAGAGGAGCCTGGTGGGCTATAGTCCGTGGGGTTGCAAAGAGTCAGATACAATGATCGACTAACTCGAGAGAGAGCTAACTCTAGCTGCTCATCAGTAACCCTAATTTAGACCAGGTGGTTCGAGTTGGAGATCCCATTTGTATGAAGGCCCAGGGTATGTGCTGGGGTGGGGAGGGAGAGAAGGGAGGATCCAGAAAGGGCCTGTTCTCCAGCTCTTCCCATTTACTTGTTTCAGTAAGTGTAGTCTTACCATTAAGTATTGATCTTTTTAGTTTTATTTGTCTAGCCAGTATTTTCTTTGGAAATTAAAGTGTTCACTAAAGTTTAACATATGTTTATATCCCCATATTCATGAATGAGTTTATCTGATAGCTTTTCCTTTATAGATAAGCTGATAAATGAGGACAATGTGAAACAACCAGAATAATGGAACTTGGAAAGTTGAAGGGTAGCTTTTGTTAAGGAGGGCAGCTTTTGAAACCATAGGCTAAAATAAAATTTAGAGGTTGTTTTTAATTTTAATTCATCATGCCACTGTTTATCTCCTTTATATATATAATAATGAGTTGATTATACAATTCTTAATGTATTGTGCTTAATTATTCTAAAAATAATTGTCACCCCCATTCCAGCCAATAATATAATAAAAATCAACTTTATTGAAGGATAACTAATACACAATAAAATGCACCTGTATTAATTATATGTCAATGAGTTTTATAGATCAGTATGTGTAGTTACCACCTTAATCAAGACACAGAACATTTCCATCAGTTTAGATAGTTCCCCTCGGGGAAGGCAATGGCACCCCACCCCAGTACTCTTGCCTGGAAAATCCAATGGATGGAGTAGCCTGGTGGGCTGCAGTCCATGGGATCGCTAACAGTCGGACAGACTGAGCGACTTCACTTTCACTTTTCTCTTTCATGCATTGGAGAAGGAAATGGCAACCCACTCCAGTATTCTTGCCTGGAGAATCCCAGGGACGGGGGAGCCTGGTGGGCTGCCGTCTATGGGGTCACACAGAGTCGGACACGACTGAAGTGACTTAGCAGCAGCAGCAGCAGATAGTTCCCCTGTGCCTCTTTGTAGGCAATTCCCTGGGCTATATATCAACTTGGAGAGAATTAACATCTTGACGATTTTAAGCCTTGATTAGGGTGGTGGTAAATGCAACTGTACATTTGTCAAAACTCATCAAGCTGTACATTTAAATTCTGTGTAGTTTACTGTATAAAAGGGATTTCAATGAAATCGAAAATAAAGATCAAAATAAAAATTTCCTCAGCTACTACCTCTTACTATTGACATGATTCATAATCATCAGAATCATTTGGCTTCTACATCTTTTTATCAGTAGACTCTGTGTTTGAGGTGCTGCACTGGTTCATTAGTTTCTTAATGTCTCAAAACCAACAAATTGATGCTGGCCTCTGTGATGTGGCAGGATGAGGAGAAGGGTCACAGCCAGACAACGAGAATCAGCAAAGCACCTGTGTCAGAGATTTTTAAACTTTTGCTAAGCATGGTCCCTTTCCTCTTCTTCCTGGATTCAAAGTTAGACTCCTGCTAGGCCCTTCTCGTCAAATGACTGAATACTAGTTTGTAGAAGGTAGGCAGAAGTGGTGTGTACGCCTTCAGAACTGCCAGTTACAGTTCTCCATCTCTTTTCTCTCCAGGGTCCATGGGTCAGAGACTACCCCCAGGGCACCCTTGGAGCCATGACCTGAAGAGAGAGAAGCCACAGACTGGAAGGAGCTACCTTTGCCTCAACACTGGAGAACAGTCACCCCCAGGGGATTTGGCGAGAAGTCTTCTCTAAAACCCACTTTTAAGTCCCAGTTGTATCTTCTTTTATTCTCCCAGCACTCAGTGTGGTTGAGGGAAAATTCTAGATTTCCCATAATATCTTGGTCATGAAAGTGAAATGAAAGTTACTCTGTCATGGCTGACTCTTTGTGACCCCATGGAGTGTAGCCAGCCAGGCTCCTCTGTCCATTGGAATTCTCCAGGCAAGAATACTGGAGTGGATAGCCATTCCCTTCTCCGGGGGATCTTCCTGACCCAGGGATCAAACCTGGGTCTCCTGCATTGCAGGCAGACGCTTTACTGCCTGAGCCACCGGGGAAAAGGTCTTTATGTATATGCAAGGCAAAGCAGATCAGTACCAGGAGAGCAGGCTGAGAGCTGCAAGACTCCACAGGGTAAGGGAGAGCTTGTAGAAATGCAGAGCAGTGGTGCAGAGGTGAGCATTGCCATCAGGATGGGTCTTTGGGGCATGCCAGTATCCACCAGAGACCGGAAGGACTATTTAGAGAAATTGATTAAAAAAATAAAAACACTTTAGGTTACTTACTCCTGTCACAAAGGGTTGGGCTTAGAATGATGGATAAATCAGTCATTAACATCTTCATTTCACTAATGAAGAAATTAAGTTTTATAGAGAATAAGAGTGTTTGTTTTTATACCTGTTAAAGTACTTAGTTCATAGTAGATATACAGTAAATATTTGTTAAGGGAATTCCCTAGTGATTCAGTGGTTAGGACTCTATGCTTTCACTACCTTGGGCCTGGGTTAGATCCCTGGTTGGAGAACTAAGATCCAGCAAGCCAATAAATAAATAAGTAAATAAATTGATAAATATTTGTTGAATGAGTGAATGATTCTCTAGTCTAAGACCTTTAATGGTTATGCCTTCTACCAAGAATTGAGAACTTGCCTAGTTGGTAGAATATAGAGGGGTAGGGGACTGGGAAGGAGGACAGATACCTTGTAGTTGGGTACAGAATGTATGTGCTCTCTTGTGTCCCCTTGGCCCTACCACTCCCCATTGCCTTAGGACTCATTCCATTTACACATTAATGTCATCAGTCTCCCATGGGCTTTAGTTGTGTGGAATCTCTTCCTATACTTCTGGAGTTGCCCTCTCCCATCTCCTTCCCATTGCCTTTCCCACCTCTCCCTCCCATCCTGCCATATCTATCCACATATGTCTCCTGTTTTTTTTTTTTTTTTTTTTTTTATTTTTATAAGCATAAATCCTTAGGCCTTCCCAGGTGGCTCAGAGGTTAAAGCATCTGCCTGCAATGCGGGAGACCTGGGTTCTATCCCTGGGTCCGGAAGATCCCCTGGAGAAGGAAATGGCAACCCACTCCAGTATTCTTGCCTGGAGAATCCCATGGACAGAGGAGCCTGGTGGGCTATAGTCCACGGGGTCACAAAGAGTTGGACACGACTGAGCGACTTCACTTTCTTTCTTTCTTTCAAGCATAAATCCTTAGGCAGCTGTGCATAATATGATGCACCTGGAGCCCTAAGCAAAGAATGGAGTTGTGACAGATACACCTTCTACAAGTCTGTGTTACACATAATAAGATATATAAATATTGTAAGGGCCCCTGTGGTTCAGATGGTAAAGAATCTGCCTGAAGTACAGGAGACTCAGGTTCGATCCCTGGATCAAGAAGAATCCCAGAGAAGGGAATCACAACCTACTCCAGTACTATTGCCTGGAGAATACCAAGGGACAGAGGAGCCTGGTGGGCTACAATTCATGGGATTGCAAAGAGTTGGACATGATTGAGCGATCAACAGATCACATCAAATATTATTGTACCCTATGGTTATTAGGCAAACACAATAAGCAGTGCTTAAAAATTATAATGTAACCCTTATAAACTTGTCAAATTTTATAGTTATTCTGTGTTTACTAGCTGCTATTAACTACCTGGGCATCTTGTATGAGTTATTTTATTGTATTTTCTTCTGCAGGAAGGGTTGGAAGGCATTGTCTTTAAGGAGCTTTAAAAGTCCATATCCAAGGCTCTATGACTGTATGATTACTATTTGGACAGATAAAAGCTAAAGCAAGGGAAGCAGGGAGTGATACAGTTGCAGGGTGAAAGTTGCGTGATGACTGGGCAGAGTTCTCCCAGAAACATCTGGGACCACTGAGACCCATTTCTCTGGAAATCTTGAGAACAGATAATTGGATGAAGCTTTACATCCCCATCCTATTCCTTTCTGGTTACTTTGCAAATTGTCACCTCCTGGTTATGATCCTCCCCACAGTCTGCTTGTTATCCTCTCCACTGGGACTCCAGGATCAAAGGATGACATCCCTGATACATACGTCACAGTACATACACAGTGCCTGTGGGTCCATGACTTGTGGGAAAGAAATTCTGTCTGCATCCCTTCCTGCAGGGCTCAGGCCTTCTCTGATGAAGGTTGCTTTTTGAGGAGGTCTCTCCTGGAATTTCTGCTGGGTTTGGTCCCCCATGCTCCGCCTTGGCAAACAGAGATTTATCCTCCCTCCTCATTTCTGTTTTGCCACCATATCAGACCTTGTTTTTACCCAGGACTTTTGCCTTTTTTATAGAGAAAACCAAAGCCATGGGTAGGAACTCCACCAACATGCAGTCAGATTTATGTATTGTTATGTCTTGCTGAAATATGGGAGATAAAATAATGAAGTTTTGGCCTTAACTGGGTTTTGTTTTAGTAGCTGGAAGACAGAGAAACATGATTAGTAAGCTTTCTACTAGCCATCACATTTGTAATTCATGCAATAATCCAAACTATATGTTCAGTTCAGTTCAGTTGCTTAGTCATGTCCACCTCTGTGACCCCATGGACTGCAGCATGCCAGGCCTCCCTGTCCATCACCAACTCCTGGAGTTTACTCACACTCATGTCCATTGAGTCAGTAATGCCATCCAACTGTCTCATCCTCTGTCATCCCTTTCTCCTTCCACCTTGAATCTTTCCCAGCATCAGGGGCTTTTCAAATGAGTCAGCTCTTCACATCAGGTGGCCAAAGTATTGGAGTTTCAGCTTCAACATCAGCCCTTCCAATATATATTCAGGACTGATTTCCTTCAGAATGGACTGGTTGGATCTCCTTGCAGTCCAAGGGACTCTCAAGAGTCTTCTCCAACACCACAGTTCAAAAGCATCAATTCTTTGGCGCTCAGCTTTCTTTATAGTCCAACTTTCACATCCATAAATGACTACTGGAAAAACCAAAGCCTTGACTAGACAGACCTTTGCAGGCAAAGTGATGTCTCTGCTTTTTGATATGCTGTCTAAGTTACAAACCTTCAAATCAGTTGAAACTTAAATGTGTCCTGATAACAAGTGTAATAACACATTTAAAGTTTTTTAAATTAGGATTTGATAGAAAATGTTAAATAAATTTGATACAAAAGTAAATATAGTTCTTTTTGTCCTAGTAAAAAAAAATTTTTTTTAATGGGTAACCCTGTTTCTAGTCACTTAGAAGTAGGGAACATGATGGTTATTAAAGGCCTCTAATTTCCACCTTCTCTGTTGTCAGCCTGCCATCAGGCAGAGGCCTCCCTCTGCTGGACAACTCTGGGAACACACAAGATCCTTATTCCATAATTTCTTCTCTCCTTGTTCTAGGTGAATATATCCCTTTGGGGATCCTCTTGAAGATGCTCTTGAAGTCCTGCACCCTGACGTTTTAATATCACCTTTGTTTCACTTGAATTCTAGAAGTATCAGCTGTTGTCTTTAGGAAGGCCCCCTTTAGCTGCAAATCTCTAAAAAAAAAAAAGTTGTGTGGTAACAAAGCTCTTTCACTGAAGTAAGTTGGTGGCTCTTAAAAGAGCCGTTGGTTTACTGGAAGCAGCTTCCAACCGGAGCTCCTACTTCTTCTTGGGTGCTGCCTTCTTGGGTTTGACGGCGGTCTTTGGCTTGGTTACCTTCACTTTGGCCCCTTTGGGTTTCACAGCCTTGGCTTTGGCAGGGCTCTTGGCTACTTTTTTCGGCTTCACAGCCTTAGGCTTCTTAGGACTCTTGGAGGACTTCTTTGTCAACACAGGCTTTTTAGCCTTTTTTGGAGTCTTGACACCTTTTTTAGCAGCAGCCGCCCCAGTGGCCTTCTTGGGCTTCTTAGAAGCGCTTATCTTGGTTTTTGTTGCCACCTTTGTGGCGCTGGGCTTGGCATCCACGGATGCTACTTTCTTGTTGAGTTTGAAAGAACCCGAAGCGCCGGTGCCCTTGGTCTGCACCAGGGTGCCTTTGCTCACTAGGCTCTTAAGACCCAGCTTGATGCGGCTGTTGTTCTTTTCTACATCGTAGCCAGCGGCCGCCAGCGCCTTCTTCAGCGCGGCCAGGGATACACCGCTGCGTTCCTTGGAGGAGGAAACGGCTTGCACAATCAGCTCCGAAACTGAAGGGCCCGCGGGTTTTTTCTTGGCGGCTGCTGCAGCCTTTGCAGGCTTCTTCACCTTCTTACCAGCTGAAGGTTTCTCAGGGGAAATGGAAGCAGCTGGAGCAGGGAGCGCGACTTCGGACATGGCGGAAGAAAGGAAGAACTAACTAAACAGCTAGACCCAACGAGGCAGTAAGACGCGGGTCGTGGCAGCACGCGATATTTATAGGGCGGGGCCGCGCTGTGATTGGTGAGCGCTGGCGCCCGCCCCCGGCACCCTAGCGACCCTGCCCTCCCGACTGGGTTTCTCAAGGCAGCCGCCAGCGGCTGGGGCTTATGGTCCTGTTTTCCTACTGCTTGCACCGAGGCACCCAGACAGCATCCTTTTCCACCCCTCACCCCTCACGCCCAGTGGAGACGGAAATAATCCACTCCGCAGGGAAGAGTCCGGGCCATTTTTAAATGAGGGTGCACCAGAGGGTGAGACTTTTTAAAAAAAACAGGTTTTTTTGTTTTTTTTTTTTTCTTTTGAGGGTGGGAGCTGCTGCTAAGTCACTTAAGTCGTGTCCGACTCTGTGGGACCCCATAGACAGCAGCCCACCAGGCTCTCCCATCCCTGGGATTCTCCAGGCATGAACACTGGAGTGGGTTGCCATTTCCTTCTCCAATGCATGAAAGTGAAAAGTGAAAGTGAAGCCACTCAGTTGTGTCCGACTCTTGGCGACCCCATGGACTGCAGCCTACCAGGCTCCTCCATCAATGGGATTCTCCAGGCAAGAGTACTGGAGTGGGGTGCCATTGCCTTCTCCAGGGGGTGGGAGGAAGAGCTGTAAATAAGGCAATTGCGTAAGAATCCAAGGAGTTTCACCTGAAACCTCGCCTCTAGGAAGCACTGCCAAGGGATATCAGTTTCTAATCTGCAGTCAATTCAAAAGGTTATTTATATCTTGAATGACTGAAAGGGAGAGCGGAAAGCGAGAGTATGTAGGCCTGGTCTGCAGGTTTGGGAAAAGTTCTCATTAATGCCACTTCCTTTCCTGGCAACGCTGAGTATGTGTGATAAAGACCTGAGGCCCGGGTGCCCTTGGTCTGAACCAGGGTGCGTTTATTTGGGACAAAGAATTGTAGAATACAAAAGAATTGGTTAACACTGCAATTGACAAGCTGCACCTGTGGAAAGCTTATCCCGCAATTTCTGTAATTGCGACTTATTTCCACAGCCCAATGCACGTAACAAATTTTGGATCCCCTTTCATCCTCATAACATATACCAAGCCGCAAACCTAGCACACGAAAGACATCAAGTAAGCTCTGGGTGGACTAAACTGGCATTGCACACAGGGAGGATGTGGGAGCAGGGGGAAAAGTTGCTTTAATATGAAAATGAGAGAACACAACCCCGAGATAATATTTTAGGGCACTCTCCCTTTAACTTGTTTGTGGCTGTAAAAGCACCAACAATGTTAAAACGACTTCACAACGCGAATCAGACTAACTACTGAGCGAATAAAACTCCGCTTTCACAATACTGTTCTGGGCAATCTCCTAGCAGTAGGGAGAATGAAGCAGTGCAGTGACAAGTCTTTCGCGCGCGCGCCTGCGGTTTTCAAACAAGTCCGCACCGGTCTCAGTAACCCGAATTTCCCCCAGTAACCCTCAAAAAAGCTAAGGGCTCGTTTCCGCCTTGTAGCCAATAATAAAAGGGTTCCAGACACAGGGAATGGCAGCCCACTCCAGTAATCTTGCCTGGAGAATCCCAGGCACAGAGGACCCTGGCAGGCTATAGTCCGTGGGGTCGCATAGTCGGACACGACTGAACGCTCATTGGTTCGTCCAGACATAAGAGTCGCCCATCTTTACCCTTTCTTAACTGTCGTTTTCTTGAATCTGTATTTACAAAACCCATTACATAATTTCTAATAACTTGGAAGAGATAACAGTTAGAGCTAGGCGTCTTAAAGGACAGTTATAACACAGGTATACAATCTTCCTCCAAGAGGAAGGTTTCATAAATGAGCATTTCTGGAAAGACATAAACAAGCTTTTCCTATAGTAATAAATATTCTGATGCTGGGAGGGATTGGGGGCAGGAGGAGAAGGGGACGACCGAGGATGAGACGACTGGATGGCATCACGGACTCGATGGACCTGAGTCTGAGTGAACTCCGGGAGATGGTGATGANATGCTTTTGAACTGTGGTGTTGGAGAAGACTCTTGAGAATCCCTTGGACTGCAAGGAGATCCAACCAGTCCATTCTGAAGGAGATCAACCCTGGGATTTCTTTGGAAGGAATGATGCTAAAGCTGAAACTCCAGTACTTTGGCCACCTCATGAGAAGAGTTGACTCATTGGAGAAGACTCTGATGCTGGGAGGGAATGGGGGCAGGAGGAGAAGGGGACGACCGAGGATGAGACGGCTGGATGGCATCACGGACTCGATGGACATGAGTCTGAGTGAACTCCGGGAGATGGTGATGAACAGGGAGGCCTGGCGTGCTGCGATTCATGGGGTCGCAAAGAGTCGGACACGACTGAGCGACTGGACTGAACTGAACTGAATTGAAGGTCTTTGAACTTTTGAAATTCTTTTTTTGCCTTGAAGATTGGCGCCTGAGATCAGGGGCATGGGTGGTGGGAGAGACCTTAGGATGGCAGGTTCTAGGGGGTGGGAGAGCATGTAACAGGAGGTGAGTTTCCAGAGGAAGTGTTTTCTGGATTTCAATAAAATACCTGGTTCCAGATCACTGTGGGTAGTGAGCCAAATAAGGGGTCACCTGCTCCATGCTCAGTTTCTGAGCATGTGCAAGGCCACTGTATCTAGGGATTTTAACAGACAAGAGTGTATCGTTTTCCCCAGGTTGGGCAAGCGCACACACACACACAGGCAGACTTATTCCAAATTAAGTGCAGTCATCTTGGAATATCTGTGCAGGGAGGCACATGAAGCTTGAAGACTATGGGCCCTCCATGTCTGTTGACAAACATTCCTGGAAGGAAGTAGAAGGAGCAAAGAGAATCCCGAGTGTCCTGAGCAGACTCTACACTCAAACCCTAGGGTTGTGAAGAAGATGAAAAGTTGTGATGGGACCTGCTCTCTTAAAACATCCTCTCTGTGTCCCCTTCCTGCACATGTGTACAGCTGAATACTGTGTGTCAGACACTGTGCTAGGGGTCAGCAAAAAGGCAGCATGTCTCTGCCCTCATGGAACTTTCAGCCTAGTGGGAGAGACCTACACCAGTCAAATAATCTCATTATCAATAAACGGGGACGTTTGCTAGAAAGGACAGAAAAGATGCTGAGTTGAGGAGATCATGGGCTATAATCTGATCCAGGTTTAGGGGAGAGAGAAGTTAGAATAAGCCTGACCAACAGTATTTCACTATAAAAGAGGAAAATCATGTAAAAGTGACTGAGTCCACTTCTGCCTTCTAAGGATGTGTGTTTATAAGGGGTACGTGTGTGTGTGTGCTAAGTCGCTTCAGTCTTTGCGACACTACGGGATGCAGCCTGCCAGGCTCCTTTGTCCGTGGCATTCTCCAGGCAAGAATACTGGAGTGGGTTGTCATGCCCTCCTCCAGGAGATCTTCCCGACCCAGGGATTGAACCCACACCTCCCATAGCTCCTGCATTGCAGGCGTATTCTTTACTGATGAGCCAGCAGGGAAGTCCCCTTACAATGGGTAGGGTAGCAGAATTCACATCAACAAAGAAATAACGGTCCCCCTTTTCTGAGGGCTAAAATTTGGAGAAGTTGCCAGTGGTGCGGCTACCGAACTTAAGAACAGGTCTGTGAGTATGCAGGTGGTAGACAGTGGGGCCTGGCACTGGGTCTGGGGTCAGAGGGAGAGGGGCTAACTTGCATCATGTAATAAAGTGCATTTCCTGCTCCAGTAGGCTTCCTGGCCCAGGGATTGAACCTGTGTCTCCTACATTGCAGGTGGATTCTTTACCTGCTGAGCCATTAGGAAAGCCCTAATAAAGTGCTAGGATTTATAATGAATTCATTTATCTCAATTGCTGGAGTGTTGATGAACTAGGGAGAGAGAGGGCTCCTGGTAATAAGGGAACAGGAAATCCAAGTTTGTGGAAAGGATGAGAGTCTTTGACAGAAGAAAGAAATATATTATTTATTTTTAAATTCTCTGCTGTGAGGAAGTTCAGAGCCCCCCTCTGGACCCTACTCCCCTCAACCCTATTACTCCTGCATCATTGGTGAAGCTCTACCCAAGCTTCCTCCAGGAAGTGATACTATAGATGGGAGGTGAAAGGGAGCTTAAAGAGAAATGAGAGAGCTTGGCTGACAAGTAGAATTTGGGTAGAAGCTCCAACGGTTCAGAAGCTCCTGAATTTGGCTGGAGCCGGAAGCTGGAGTCCTTCCTCATGGGACTCCTGGGAAGGTTTCTGAACTCGCCGCAGGTCACGAGGTTGGTACTGGGGCTGCTGTTGACCTACATTCTGGACTGCATTAAAGTTGAGAACTGGGGATAGAGAGCCTTTTTATTTGTCTGTACGGGACTAACACTCCTACTGTAAATGTTCTAAAATCTGAACACTAATCAGATTTTCAAGGGGAGAAACATCAGAATTCCAGGACTGTTTTAAACAAAACCTTTCATTAAATCTGAGTATGTTCAGCAACTGGTGCTAATGGCTAAAAACGATGGACAAGTGATGTCCTGCTGAACCGCTTTCCTGAAGAGCCGGGACCATTTGTGACTAGCATGAAGAGTGCTGGCATCCCCCGGTGGGGCTGAGACACTTGAAAGCTGCTTGTCTTAAAAGGCTCTAAAAATGGTGCCCCAGAGTGTCTGCACACGTGGCTCATGCTCGGCAAATCCCTTGTGTAGACAGAGCAAGGTACACTCTGTTCCTTATCTGAATTTCCACTTGTTCCAAACTAATTAGGAGCATCTTAATAAAGCAACTGTATCAGGAGTCCGGTGACCTCCCTCCCCCCGCCACCCTCCCCCCCTCCCCGCAATC
>SJYX01017005.1:46975-61413 GCA_006410675.1 Oreotragus oreotragus
AATCAACTTTGGTAGATCCAGCGTGGATCAGGGCTGGGGATGCACTTCAATTTGGCATCTGCAGGCTGGCTGTGGTTTCTATTGTCCCCCATGGAGTCCGGAGATAGAGCCCTCCTTTGCAAAACACTGCCCTTGAAAACTGGAAGAATTACTCAGTAGGAGCAATTTACACAGGGCTTTTCGGAAGAGGCGATGTTGCCGTTATAGGCCAGATAATCTCTCTGTCCTCTGGGCTGCCTGGGGCACTTTGTCCGCAGACTCAGCCTCTGCCATCATCGGTGCCAGGAGCACCCCCCACCCCTCCCAGAGTGGCAGCAGAAATATCTCCAGATGTTGCCAGGTCTCCCCTGGGGAGCAAGTTTGCCCCATGGTTGAGAGTCATTGATCCAGCAGGGGCATTTCACGAGAATCTGCCCTCAAAGGGCTTAAAATCTGCAGTGACAGGTGAACCGGACGCGTGCGCAGGGGTAGCAAGGCGGAGGACCCTGGGGGAGAAAAGCGCCTGCGTCCACGATCTTTAATAACTCTCCCGCACGATTCCAATTCCAACCAGTCCTTTCTGCTTTTCTCTTTCCTAAGGACTATATTTCTGAGGTCCCAGGTGACACATTCGACTCATTAAGGCTTCTTAATTCCCACATGAATTATTGCTGGAAGGGTCTGAAGGCCCAGTATCTTGCCTTATTACACCTGTAGTTATGAGCAGTAACTATGGCCTTTATTACAACATTCAGCACCAGCCATTAAATTCGAGGCATGAAAATGATTATTTCACCCCCAAATCCACTTACCACTGGCACACTTCCACGCATGATCTCATACCAAACCCAGCCTCAGGAGCTTGCCCATCAGAGGTCCTCCCAAATGCCAGGACGGTCTACTGTGTTCCCCGGTTTACTGAGGCTCCTGTCAATCATTCTTCATGACTTTTCATAGAATCAATTTTTAGATTTCCTTAGGTGTAGGCATTAGCTAATATTTCAATAAATAAAGCAAGAGCTAACGCTGTCACTCCCTCCCGTTTCACCAAAGGATGTTTCTTTTCCCTATAGAAACGCGGTAGGGCTAAAACCTTCCTTGTTTAGCTTGGGGCTAAACACACCCTACACGAAGCAGAAAAATCATCTAATTTTTTCAATGAAAGCCTGTGCCAGTCAAAGACATTCTTAGCTACTCACACTTAAGAGGCATCAAAAATGTACAAATATTGGAATCCTCAGCCTCGACAGGCAAGTTACCATGTACACAATTATGAAAGGGAACCAGATTAAGAGAGAGTGTGCAGAGCGCCTTTGAAATATCGATGAAAACGTGGATGCGGCTTCATTTTAATATTTTTGATTTCCCCGATAACGAGGAAATTGTCCTCGTTTTCATTGGTAGACGTTCTTAAAGGTTTTAAAATCTGAATATTAATGCTGCTCCCTTATGCAGTGTATAAATGACTTTTGACAATGCTGGTGGCTCTCGTTCTGAGTCCACTGCTGAAAATGGAAAAAGCAGTGGCCCAGGAGAACCCGGGGAAGGTTGGGGATGCTGCGAGGAAGGGAAGAAAGAGAGGAGAAGCATCCTGGCAACAAAATCTTCCTCTCCCACGAAAGAGTTAACAGAAAGAAATAAAATCAGATATGTGTAGCCTCCAGACGTCCATTAAAGTGCAGAATGCTGTTTTCTATCACAGATTATATGCCAGATGTTCAAACTATCTCTAATCATTGCAGATGTAATGGAGTAGAATGTTGCAGTTTGTGAGTTTACTGGCATTAATCCTATATACTGCACAAGGGAAAAGATTTTAAATATATAATTATATCTCATTAATACTCAGGTTTTATTTCCTTTCAATGGAACAGGACTTATTAAAGCAACCATTTACCGCATGTTTTCTTTCAGTATTTGGCCCTGGCAACATCCTGTGTGCATTCGACGTGTAAATATGTACTAACCTGGGTGCACAAAAACACCCAGGGAAGGTTGTGAGTCCGCTGGTACCCAAATTCACTTTTATATGCATGAGATGTTTTTATATTGTAAATTGATAAGAGGGACTTAACTGCATGCATTCTGAGTTGCTACTTGGGTTTTCTTCATGCCGGAAATATTTGTATTTCTTAATTTGAAAGGAAATTGCCTGTGCTCCAGCTTTTTATGGCTTGTTGGGAGAAGGTGCACCCTGGGCTCCAGAGAGGCGCTTCGTGGGTGTGGCTGAGAGTAGAAACGCTGCTTGGAGCTCACATTCTCCCAGGCCCTCACAGGATGCACTAAAGGACCACGAAAGTTGTTTTTTTGTTTTTGTTTCCCCCCAGAGAATCGCCAGGATTCGGATGTATCTCCAGAGTGATCTGGGCTGAAGAATAAGGAAATTCCCTCTGAGCACCCCCAGTTTCCCCCCTCTCAAATGAAATGACACCCTTTTCAGCAACCCACTAAATTGGCTTCAGACGTGGGGTGCTAGCACTAAGCCCCTCCGGGCTGACAGCCAGCCTCCTCCTTGCTGGGCACACTTACAGTGGTGTCTCTCTCTACCTGCCTCCCGCTGCAGCAGCAGCTGTCCTCTCTTGCCTTCTCCCTGTGAGTTCAGCATCCTCTCCGCTCCAAGAAGTGGGTTTCCTCAGCCAGGACCAAGCTGACCCCAAGGGGGTTGGATGCACATACCCTGAGCTGGGAGATGCTGGGAGCTTGATTCTTCATAAGCAGAGAGGCTGAGTGATCAGGAACCCCACTTTTCCTCTGGACTAACTCTTAATTCGCATGCAGTGATTTATTGGATTGTTCTAGGAGTGGATTTCCAGACTGGCAGGGCCATATCCACCTTGGTCTTTGAATCCCTCATGCCAAAAACGGTGCCTGATACATAATGGGCTTGTCCTACCTCTTTCTTAAATGAGAGAGTAAAAGAATAAATTAATGGAGAGTGATGGCCTTTTGGGAAAAGCTGGGTGGGGCTGACAATTTAATACGACGTCCTTAGCTATGACTTTTGGCGTGGAAAAGAGTTTGATGGATTCTGCAGTAATGAGATTGACGAGACAGATGGTCGCTGCCAGGAATTCAGCAAAGGCCAGGGTGACAGAGAGGCGACAGCTCTGTCAGACCGGGCGCTAGGAGCCGTGGGAGCTCAGTCGTGCTTTTAGTGCCTCAGGAATTAGAGGATGGTTGGGTGGAGGACCTCCGAGGTGCAAGCCTGAGGTCGAGTGGCTGGAGATGGCTGGGTGCACCTGGAGGGCCCGGAAAGTCCCCGAGGGGTGTTGCGGGACAAAGCAGATGGAGCTTCAATAAGCGGGGAAGGGGCTTGGCAGGAGGAGAGGGGAGGGGTCCACGGGTGTCTCTTAAATGATCCAGCTCATCAGACTCTTCAGACTTCTGGCTTTGTTGTTTTGTTTTTTAAATATTTATTTCTGGATCCTGCCAACTGGATGGACAGTCTCAACTCTTTCTCTCTCTCTTGCTTCTCTCTCTCTCCTTCTCCATTCCTGTAGGACACTAAGACCAATGGAGGGGGAAAAAAGAAAACAACTGGGTATTTGCCTCTGGAGAGAGAGCTCGAATGGGCACATCCAGAGCATTATATGGAGACAGTGTTATACGGAGAGAAATGTCCAGGTTAGAATCATGTTAGAGAAGGAGTTGGTGGGGGTGGGATGGAACAGCTCATCTGCCTCTCTTCTGTGTTAAAAGCCTGCAGATATCAGAGCTCCATGGCCAGGAGTGGGGCCAGGGCTGGGGAGGAGCTGGAACCAGAGTGGGAGCTCCAGGGGAGGTCAGGCAAGCTGAGCAAGGCAGGCGCATCCCATGGCTTCCCCCGGCCCCCCCGGCCCCCAGGGCTAGCAGTCAGTCTTGAGGACTTGAGCTGGAGGAGAACAGCTGTCAGGTCCAGAGGGCGGGGGTCATGCTGGGGTGAGAACAATGACAAGTTGGGGAGCTTCCTCTGGGAACAAGACCAGGGTGATCAAGGAGACAGTGAAAAGGTGGAATGGAAGAGAGTCACGTCAAAACAGACAACTGAAGAACTCTACTGGTCAGGGACCGAAAAGAAAGTTTCTACAGGAAACTGAAGAATCCAGCAGTCTCGTAGAATAGGCTCATGCCTTTCAAAGGAGGACGGCTGCTGCTGCTGCTGCTGCTGCTGCTGCTGTCGCTTCAGTCCTGTCTGACTCTGTGCGACCCCATAGACGGCAGCCCACCAGGCTCCCTCGTCCCTGGGATTCTCCAGGCAAGAACACTGGAGTGGGTTGCCATTTCCTTTTCCAATGCATGAAAGTGAAAAGTGAAAGTGAAGTCACTCAGTCGTGTCCGACCCTCAGTGACCCCATGGACTGTAGCCTACCAGGCTCCTCTGTCCATGGGATTTTCCAGGCAAGAGTACTGGAATGGGATGCCTGCCATTGCCTTCTCCAAAGGAGAATTATTTTTCTATCGCTTTATTTAACATTGGTTTTTAGCACCTTTTCCATTCAAAGTCTGTCTCTAATACAAGGTTATTCACTCCAGATGGACGGAGCTGTCTCTCATTGAATAGCTGCTAAGTGCAGAAAGAAAGCCAATACATGGATGAATTAATAGGTTATTGATCAAGATAGATATATGCCAAGACTCACACAGGAGTACACAGATAAAACTCTAAAGTTTTAAAGTTCTAAACTTTAGAGTTTAAACCCTGAAGTTTCAGCTGTAGAGTTTAAAGTTTCTAAAGTATACCGATGATATCTCAGGTTGCTTGAAGGGACCTGCATGTAGGTGGTGATGATTCCCAACTCTGTCCAACTAGTTGTTGGGGAGGTGAATGGGGATGGTGCCTCCTCTACACAGGTGGTCCTGAGGAAGTTACCTGGCCTTGAGACATGATTGGAGGTTAGCCTGGTTGGAGGACATGGCATGCAGCTGGGTGTCACTTTTTCAGTACAGCCAAGAGGTCTCCACACAGCCCTGTGCTGGACTCTGGAGAAGGGCAGGCTCTTCATGCAGGCCGAGCGAGAGATGCAGGCAGCTTTCACAGTTAGGAGTGGTCGGGATAGAGTGAAAATTACTGAGCTAGCAGCAGAACATTCTGGAAGGCCTCATAAGAGCATGTCCAGAAAGGATTCTCTACCTTTTGGAGAGGGCCTTGCTGAGGGTGACCCTCTCCCATGTCATGCGGGACTTCCATGCCCTGCGCTGAGTTCTTCCTTGGCTTACTTTTGAGAAAATCTGGGGTCTGAGGCCCACAGCCTGGCTGTCAGGCCTCCACTGCCTGACAGTAGGACAGAGATTCTTTTTGCCCAGCTCAGTTGAATTCTCTACTGTTCTCCTGTTCTCTACTGTCCCACTTAGAAGGGACTAGGCGTCTACATCTGTGTCTCTCCCACTGGACTCTGAGCTCCCAAACCGGGGAGCCTAGGAGAGTGGGCTCTGGAGCTCGGCTGGCCCTGTCCATCTGGGAGGTCCGCCCTTAACTGGTTCTGTGACCACAGGCAGGTTCTTTGACCTTTGTCGTCTATGCAGGGTTGCTTAGAGAAGTAGATGAACGTGGACTTGTTAGGGCACACAGATGAGCATCTGGGTCTCTAATGTCACAGGTAGGGGCCCCAGAAAGCTGGCTCTGAGATGAGGTTCATGTGCAGGAGGCACACTGGGGAGTGCTTTGGGAATCAACACCTGAGAAGAGTGGGGAAGGAGAGAAGATGTGGTGGAGGGAGAGTGAAGCTGACACATAGACCCAGCGACGTCCACAGCCATCCCTGCAGGGAGCTCTAGAGCCGGACTGGCTTTTCAGATTGTGGGACTGAGATGGTGGGGCCTTGATGCTCCTTTGTCGGCAGTCCCTGGAGATGGCATGGCCCTGGCTGAGGTGGCTCTCTGCAGCTGAAGCTATTCTTGAAGGAGCTGACAGTTGGAGGTTGTCTGCTGAACTCCTAGAAGCTGGGGCAACACACCCCTCCTTGCAGGGGGTCCGGGCAGGGTGTCATCTGTCCCAGGCTCTTCAGACTCACTTCTTCATTCCCATTCAGGGAGCAGCTCCCATAGAATCCTGTGGGCCTTTCTTCCTGAGGGAGGCTTAAAGGAGGAAGGTTAACAAGATGACGTGAACCTGGCTGCTGGTCTCAGAGTCCCAGCTGGTGCCCACCATCTATCTCCTATGAATCCTTGAACGCCCTCAGCCTCGGCCAGCACCTGTGCTGGGCTGAACTGCTGACTAGGGGCCATTGCCCAGAATTTCACCTTTAAGTGTCTAAGAGTTCGAGTTTCTGGCCATTATGTCTTTATCAGAGTCATCGCCGTTGTCCACTTACCACCTTAATTGGGCAAAGGAATACCTCAAGTGCCAAGGAGATCCCCTGACTGCCAAACAGCACCCCTTCTCCCTTCCTTGTATTAGAGCAGCCTAACCTCCACCTGACAGTGAGGTCCAATCACCCTGCAAAGATGGTGACTCTCTTACCTGCTGCCTCCTTGGCACTGGTGTCTGAAGTGGCCAGGGGACAATCATGGCTTGTGACTAAATGGGGGCTGTAGTTCATCATGCTAACTTCCTCCTCCACGTTTCCCTCGGGAATAAAGGCTTCCTCTGTCTTCTGGTGGGAGGGTCCTCCTTTGGCAACCAAGATCTTTGAAACTGCAGAGCTTAGAATCACATTGTTCGGGAAGCACAAGTTTTCCAATGGGAGACTGAGGACAGTGGTAAGTAAGGCTGCTCCCAGTCCACTCGTGGGTCTCTGGACCCATGCATCTTTGATCTTGGGTGCAGGGGTCTGTGTCAAAGTCTGAGTGTGTGCTGCCTCCCTTAGGGCGGCTCCCCATTCTCACGCAGTATTGTCCTTCAATTAGCACTCTCAGCGCCTTCAGCAGCCTTGCTTCTGCCTCTGCCAGGCTGGCAGCTTTCAGAGGATGCTACAACCAGAAGGCCCCATGGTCATGGACCCACCCCCGCCTCTCTTCTGTTATAAAATGGACCCCCTGGCCTAATGAGCTGTTATGTGGATTCCATCCAGATTGCAAACCCTCTGTACGCCCTCAAGCGTGATGTGGCTGAGGTTTTGTGGACAGAAAAAGGCAAATATATACCCAAGATATGTGTTTGTTTCTGTCAGAAGGAATTGCCAGAGTTTCCAGGGCAGAAGTAGGCTGATGTGGTCAGCTTCCTGCCCTCTGGCTGGTCGGTTTCCTCAGGAGGTGGCCCTGTATCTGCGTCTGTGTTTGGTTCTGTTGCTGTTGGTCAGGTTGGTCGGGTGTGGCTGTGGCAGGAGCTTTGGTAAATGGAAGACTGTGCATGCCCTCTGTCTCTGCCGCTGTGCCTCTGCTGTTCATATTGCACCTTGCTCAGCACTGGGGTGGCTGTTGAGAGGCTGGCTGATGCCAGCTGGCCCTGCATTTTGTTTGCTTGGCTTGAGTGTACTTTGTATGGTAGAAACTCTCTGGCAAATATTAATATGATATGAAGGTCTTTGTGTTCACTTCTACATTTGGATGAATCCATGTGCTGCTACCCAAGTGTTTTTAAATGCAGGTTTCATTATTATTCAAGGTATGGTGAGGCCAATAGATCAGATGACTCTTGCTGAAAAGACAGTTTGGTACTCACAGTTCCCAAGAGAAGGGGGCTTGCCACAGCATGTGGGGCTACTTGGGGGAAGTTTCATGGTCAGCCAGGAGGCAAAAGGTTCGGGGGAAAGTTTGGGTGAGAGTCTTTACCATGGTTTCCATGGAGAGCAACTTGCAAGGCAGGGTAAGCAAGTGAAGTAGGTTTAGGATTGGCTAGTTTGAATAATTTTAGCAAGCTCCAGTGTGTAGGCACTGACTGTAACCTGTTTGGTATCTAGCCCTGGGGTGATTAGGTCAGGGGAATATTGGCCCCAGAGGGTAAGAGGCCTATGAAAGCCAGGTAAAGAAGGGGGTCGGGGTAGGCTTTGGATTGGTTGGTTTACATATGAAAAGTATGCTCAAAGGGAAATTATTTGCTCTTTCTAGGGATTAGCCTGAGGGTCTCTCCTAGTCAGCCAGAACAAAGTTCCCATCTCATCATATAAAAACAATATAAATACTCTATATATATATATCAGGAAGATCCCCTGGAGAAGGAAATGGCTACCCACTGTAGTATTCTCGCTTGGAGAATTTCATGGACAGGGGAGCCTCTTGAGCTACAGTCCATGGGGTTGCAGAGTTGGTCATGGCTGAGTGCCTACACACACTAATACACTAATGGCTCTTATTCTGGGCCCCTGACTGTTTAGCCTGGCTATTTTCTGCAGCCCACGTGTCCATATATATTCTGATCTCTGCGCATATAAAGTAGTTGACCAGGTACACTGCATAAGCTGTCCATTGAGAGAATTTCTCCTCACCACTGTCTTTCAGAGTCACTGCTGACTCTTTTCAGAGTCACCGTCCCTACTCCTAAGTAGGACCGGGTATAGAGTAGCTGCTATCCATTGTCATTCATCCACATACTGGGCTGAACCGCCCATGAACCAAGCCTGAGCTTTTCCTTCCTTGGTCAGATGCCCGTAAGGGCTCCCCTAAAGTCACAGGGTGAGCTCAGGAGAGTATAAGGGTAGTGAATGATGTGGGGGTCGGAGCTGCCTAATCATACAACTTGCTTGTGTCCTCTGGCCCTGCTGTGCCAGGTTCTGGATTAGCCACTTCCACAATCCCTGGATTATTGCTGGGCTCCCCTTTCTCTTCTAAATGCCATTTGAAGCTAGTAGATGTTCATGTTACTTGGTATATAGGTAAGAGCAGTATTTCCAGATGTGGAAGATGAAAAGATTCTAGAACAAGGCATGTGCTTCTTTCCTTTTGGTGGGAGCTACAGTTTATCTTTTACAGTGTAAAGGATGTTCTGTCGTGTCTTTTACAGCTCACCTCCTAAGGCTATACTCTAATATAAAATTAAAAATATATGCAAGGACACTGAGTCTTGGAAGGAGGTGTTCTCCCCCACCTCTGGAATACATGTGTATTACCAAAGCCTCCAAAACTCTGTTGAATATGATTAGCATGATGTCATTGACATAGGGGATCGGTGGGATGTTTTGTGAGACCTCCTGAGGATTCAGATCACTTTGACTATATTATGACTGAGTGTTAAAAGAGGAGTAGGGAAACCTGTAAATGTTTGCTGTTGTTCTTCCCAGAATCATTTCTGATCTTTTTTTCTGATGTGATGGAAAATAATACATTCACTAAATCAAAGTCTGCAACTGTGTTCTTGAGGTCATATCGATCTACTCTAGTGAAGATACTACATCTGATAAGGGAGCTGCATTTTAGGCACCTGCTTGGTTGAGTTTGAGGAGTCCATGGTCATTTTCCAGGATTCACTTGCGTTTTGTGCAAGGGCTACACTAGTGAGCTAAATGGAGATGTGATGGGAATCACCACCCTTGCACCTCTTAGATCTTTAAAAGGAGCTCAAATTTCTATCACCCTGGGATACGATATTATCATTTAAATTCTGTCTTGATTTAGGGGAATTATATAGGCTTCCACTTGGATGCTGGTCCCCATTAAGGCAGCTGTTACTCCACAGGAAAAGACTGTGTGTCAATTTCCCAGTATGTCTATACTGATGTTCCATCCAGTGAAGCCACTGTGAGGAAGACTGGCCAGAGCTCCACTGATCACATGTTTCCTCTATATCTCCATCTACCAGAAAACTGTGATAAATCTTTGGGTTTCTGGGTATCGATGTCAATTCCAATCCTGTGTCCAGCAGTCTTAAAAATAGCTGGTTGCTTCCCTTTCCTTAGGGCACAGTGCAACTCTCTCTGGGGAAGGACTCCGAGTACTATTATTGGGTATACTTGCCATGGTATTGTAGGATCCCCCCTTGTGGGGACATGGATTTTTATCCCTTCAGTGGAATCCAAGTCTAAAAGTTGGACAAGGAATGATGGCTTTTTTTGGGGGCAACTGCCTTCAATCTCTACCATTCCCCTTTGATTTTTTGATCTGTGTGTGTGTGTTCTGTGTGTCAATTTCCCAGTATGTCTATACTGATGTTCCATCCAGTGAAGCCACTGTGAGGAAGACTGGCCAGAGCTCCACTGATCACATGTTTCCTCTATATCTCCATCTACCAGAAAACTGTGATAAATCTTTGGGTTTCTGGGTATCGATGTCAATTCCAATCCTGTGTCCAGCAGTCTTAAAAATAGCTGGTTGCTTCCCTTTCCTTAGGGCACAGTGCAACTCTCTCTGGGGAAGGACTCCGAGTACTATTATTGGGTATACTTGCCATGGTATTGTAGGATCCCCCCTTGTGGGGACATGGATTTTTATCCCTTCAGTGGAATCCAAGTCTAAAAGTTGGACAAGGAATGATGGCTTTTTTTGGGGGCAACTGCCTTCAATCTCTACCATTCCCCTTTGATTTTTTGATCTGTGTGTGTGTGTATTTTGTTGTCATTGCTGTTGTACAAGTTGAGTAGTATCCTTGTTGGTTGCTTTTCCATTTTTCCTCTAGGGACACTGTGTTCTATTAACCAGCTTGATAATGCTCTGCAGATCAGTGGTCCTCTGACCTTGTACTTACTATAATAATTATGTCCTCCTGGCTTCTGGCGATGAAGTACCACATAATGACTCTTCCCCTGTGGGTTCAGTGTTTTTCCCGTTGTCTCCATTGCCCAGTTCTGTAACAGCCTCCTCTACCAGTATCTGTGGTCTGCAGAGGGGAATTATTATTGAACTTCACGAAGATCCTGTGCCCCTCCCGCCAGTGCATTCTATTAGACCTTTTGTGAATGAGATACTCTCTAGACTTTCCCATGGAGCATAATCTGGGTTTTTGGCCTCCCAGGGCATATCCATCCTGGCATGACTAGATCCTTTAAATTCCTTCTTGCGCTCTCTGCTGTGGTAATTCTGGTATTTAGTGTGGCTCTTTGCATCTTCCACGCTCCCAGAAGGCATCTTAGTAGCACATTTCTTCATCTCCTCGGTTTTTGCCACGGTTTCGAGTCTCGTATTCTGAAAAAGTGCTCCCAGATTAACAAACTGCATCTACTTCAACCTCTTGTTTTGGTTCCCTTGCTCAAGCACTATCAGTGTCCAAGTCTGTCTCTAACCTGGCTCTAACAGGTATATCCTGGAAGGATCTTGTAGTGCCTTTAAGGTGCAACACTTTTTCTCTTGTCAGATCCAGCGTGAGCCCAGCTGGCTTTTGTTGTAATTTAATCCTAGGGGAAGTAGAGGTCAGTGTTGATGTGGGGGAGGACTTCACATTGCCTGCAAGCAAGGGGAGGAGTTGGCTTCCCTGATAGCTCAGATGGTAAAGAATCTGCCTGCAATGCAGGAGACTGGGGTTGGATTCCAGGGTACAGGAGATCCCTTGGAGAAGGGAATGGCTACCCACTCCAGTATTCCTCCCTGGAGAATTCCATGGACAGAGGACCCTGTGGGCTACAGTCCATGGGGTCATGAAGAGTTGGACATGACTGAGTGACTAACTCTTAACACTTAAGAGAGGTTACCTCCTGATAGGAAGAGACGGACCATTCCTGCAGGTGCAGACAGTTCTGAGGAATCTAGAGATTTATGATTTTCCAAGGCATTCTTCTGATGTCTCCATCCCAGTGTCAGAATCTAATTTTTTCTCAATTAGGGCCTCAGTTATACATAGCAGACCCACCAGATTGGAAACTGGGAGTATAACCTTCTAGGAAGCTTAGCCATTCTAAAGCGTCCATCCAAGTCCTGGTCCTCACCCCTCTAACCACCTGCTGCAAGAGATGAGGGCCCTTGTGTATGTTTCCAAAGAGGTCCACGGCTTCACAGTAGCTTTTAAGTGACAATGGATTGCTCTTATCTCTTCATTATCTTTTTCCAAACAACAATCCAGTTTAGCTGGATTCTATCATTCTTTTAGTTATTTCCCTCATATTTTCCAACTACCAAATACATTGTGCCAGCAAACATACTTCCTCGGGAAATATATCATCACCATCAGCACCTACGAAAGCCTTAACAGATGAGCCGACACCTACCAGGAGTATGTGGTCTTCATGGCTAGTGGAGTAGAGACTGAGTGGTCCAGCTTCAAAACCCTGCCTCAGCACGCGCTTCCTCTTGGACTACTCCTGCTTGTGATTGTCACAGGTTGGGTTTTCTCAGAAGCAGACACTGAGATGGCATTTAGTGTGCCTGATGCTTATGAAAGTGTGCATTTGGTCTAAACAGCTGCAGAAGGAAGGGAGGGGAAGCATGATGAAGCCATGGGAGAAGTCAGGCTGTAGCCAGGCAGAACGGCCACCTGTGCGGAGTTTCAGAGCTGCAAGAGCCATTAAGAGTTGAGCTAGGGGACTTCCTGGTGGTCCAGTGGTTAAGCCTTTGCCTTCCAATGCAAGGGGTGCAGGTTCGATCCCTGGTCGGGGAGCTAAGATCCCACCTGCCTGGTGGCCAAAAAACAATACATAAAGCAGATGCAATATTGTAACAAATTAAATAAAGACTAGGGAAAAAAAAAAAAGAGTTGAGCTGAGATGGCCAGGTTTTCCTACCTCTGTAGTCATCAGTCACTGAATGGGGGATGCCTGGGTAGGGACGTGACCTTGGGTGAGGCAATTCCAGAAGAAGCTGACAGGTAAGAGCCACCTGCTGACTATACTCCCAACCTCTCGGACATAAATACTCCATTGAAAGGAGATCTGGGCACATCACAGTGTCCTCCACAGTAAAGGTTTTGGTTGCTTTTGCTGCTATGATTGCTTCTCTCTCCCAGACCTGAAGACAATACCAAGCACAGAGCAGGCACTTGCTAAAGGATATTGTTAAATAAATGGAACTAGGCAGAATGTTTCTAGAGCATGTTTATAGGAACAGGTTCTGTGCTGAGTAATAGTTGGTTCACTGAATTGTGGTTGATTGGACAGTGAATTCAGGGCCTGTCAGGTCAGACAGCCCTTGGCCTGCTGCCTGGCTTGTCTCCTCGCAGCAGTGTGGCCATGCGTAGCAGGCTCACGGGGACACAGGCCCATATCTGGGGTGGCCAGGGTTAGAACGCTGGGATGGGAGTGATCAGGAAAGAAGTGACTGTAGGGACTGGAGCAGGCATGCCATAGCACCTACACTTGGAATACAAAAGCAAAGACATCTCTGTTCTCTATAGACCAAAGTTGACCATTCTGCAGTAGCCGCCAGTCAAGAAGCAGATCCCACAGAGATAGGACGCTAACATTTAAATAACCTATTAAATGGCTTTCATTGTCAATAATCTGATTTGCACTCAGGCAAGACAAGTTGGATGCTTTTGAATGGCCTCAGATACGTCAATATGTAACAAGAAGATAAGGAAGAGAATTAAGTTCAAGCAACCAGGCTTTTGCTTTACATCTTTCATTTTCTTGGCTAGATTGCTAAATTGTTTTATACGGAACCAGAAATTGCTGCCTAATGTTAATTTGCAAATGATACAATCAGTGCTGAGGTAAATGATATAGAGAATTGATACTGGGATAAATTGGGATGTGTCCCTTTAAATAACAATATCGACAAAAGTTTGGCACAAAGGGCAAGGGTCTTCGTTAAGAAACAATGCTGCTCCTGAGAGAGGAGGCTGGATGCAGAGAGACAGGCCTCTGGAGTCAGAGGTAGGCTGGCACCCCGGCCCTCCACTTGCCAGCCCCGTGACCTTGACAAATTACTTACTTCTCTCAGCTTTTGCTTCTGTAAGATGAGTAATAAATTTCAGAGAGCGGTTATGAGGATAACATGATATAGGGCATGTGAAACACTGAGCACAGTACTTGGCACAGAACAACTAATAACTGTGAGATGTTATTTATTATGATGACTCAGCTCTTACCTGAAGGACAGGCCATTGGCCTCCAGGGAAGGTAGAGTTGGGGCAGTCCCAGTGGGGTAAGTCACGTCTGCAAATGTTTCTAGCTCATTGCATGGAAAGTCAGCCTCCCCTGGACCCTCTGGTGTGGGTGAACCCAGGCACCAGGGTGCTCACCTTCTTGAGGGAAGATTGCAGTTACAGTCCCAGGAAATCCTATAAAAAGCTCTTTGAAGATTTGGGGAAACCTTGGAGAAGGCAATGACACCCACTCCAGTACTCTTGCCTGGAAAATCCCATGGATGGAGGAGCCTGGTAGGCTGCAGACCATGGGGTGGCTAAGAGTCGGACACGACTGAGCGACTTCACTTTCACTTTTCACTTTCTTGCATTGGAGAAGGAAATGGCCACCCACTCCAGTGTTCTTGCCTGGAGATTCCCAGGGACGAGGGATCCTGGTGGGCTGCTGTCTATGGGGTTGCACAAAGTCAGACACTACTGAAGTGACTTAGGAGCATGCTGCTGCTGCTGCTCCTAGTAAAGTAATGCTCAAAATTCTCCAAGCCAGGCTTCAGCAATATGTGAACCGTGAACT
Source organism: Oreotragus oreotragus (assembly GCA_006410675.1). Taxonomy (NCBI): domain Eukaryota; kingdom Metazoa; phylum Chordata; class Mammalia; order Artiodactyla; family Bovidae; genus Oreotragus; species Oreotragus oreotragus. Next base: position 61,330 of record SJYX01017005.1, read on the forward strand.
GCCTGATGTTCAAGCTGGTTTTAGAACAGGCAGAGGAACCAGAGATCAAATTGCCAACATCCGCTGGATCATGGAAAAAGCAAG
>SJYX01017005.1:62884-74388 GCA_006410675.1 Oreotragus oreotragus
GGGCTCCAAAATCACTGCAGATGGTGACTGCAGCCATGAAATTAAAAGACGCTTACTCCTTGGAAGAAAAGTTATGACCAACCTGGATAGTATATTCAAAAGCAGAGACATTACTTTGCCGACTAAGGTCCGCCTAGTCAAGGCTATGGTTTTTCCTGTGGTCATGTATGGATGTGAAAGTTGGACTGTGAAGAAAGCTGAGCACTGAAGAATCGATGCTTTTGAACTGTGGTGTTGGAGAAGACTCTTAAGAGTCCCTTGGACTGCAAGGAGATCCAACCAGTCCATTCTGAAGGAGATCAACCCTGGGATTTCTTTGGAAGGAATGATGCTAAAGCTGAAACTCCAGTACTTTGGCCACCTCATGCAAAGAGTTGACTCATTGGAAAAGACTCTGATGCTGGGAGGGATTGGGCGCAGGAGGAGAAGGGGACGACCGAGGATGAGATGGCTGGATGGCATCACGGACTCGATGGACGTGAGTCTGAGTGAACTCCAGGAGATGGTGATGGACAGGGAGGCCTGGCGTGCTGTGATTCATGGGGTCGCAAAGAGTCGGACACGACTGAGAGACTGAACTGAACTGAACTGAACAGGCTGCTCCCTGTCTCTCAACCCCAAGCCCTATCATTGGCTAGATCTTCTCCAAGGCTGGGAGCCCTTCTGATACAGCTCCAGGTCTTGAATCTTACACAGAATGGAAAGCCCTTTACCTGTCTTAGCAGTAGAACTCTCCCATCTCCAAAACCTACAAAGCACGTTGGATACCATATTCTGTTTTTGGAGCCACCATCATTTGGCTACCTTATTTTCTGATTAGTTTGTGAGCTCCCTAAGCATGGATGTGGTATCTTTCTTATCTGTCAGTGATTAGCATCCATTGGGCCACTGTGTTAGGTCATGAGAATAAATTAGGCTTAATAGGGTTTCACCTGGCTCCATTTATTCTTTCCATGTGGTTGGTTGGGTGCTTAAAGCTGTAAGATGGCTCTTTGGTGTGGTTCCTGTTAAATATCGATGCTTTCTGAGACGATAGAGGTTTTCAAGAAAGAAGTGTCCTTGGGAAAGTGCTTTTTAGAAGGTATTGCGATGCTCTGCAGAGAAGAGTTCAGCCCTGAATAGCATTAAAACTGCTATAGGCATCACTCCTGAGCTTAGACAAATTCTGCAGAGGAGCTGTGTTTCCTGAGAGACTCTGAGATTTTTAGTTGCTATTGGTTTTAGGTTACTTATTTCAGTAGTAGGAGTCACCCTTGGCTTCTTGAACGGAGCATTACATGTCTTGTTATTGGTGTTTCTGTTATTTAAAACACATGGAAATGTGCGCATGGAGCTCAGTTTTCCTTTGTATAAGAAAAAGGTAAAACAGCAGTATGTCCTGGGGATTACTTGGTGGCTTGGCAGTAAAGATTCTGCCTGCAATGCAGGAGCTGCAGGAGACACGGGTTTGGTCCCTGGGTTGGGAAGATCCCCTGGAGGAGGGCATGGCAACCCACTCCAGTATTCTTGCCTNTAAAACAGCAGTATGTCCTGGGGATTACTTGGTGGCTTGGCAGTAAAGATTCTGCCTGCAATGCAGGAGCTGCAGGAGACACGGGTTTGGTCCCTGGGTTGGGAAGATCCCCTGGAGGAGGGCATGGCAACCCACTCCAGTATTCTTGCCTGGAGAATCCATGGACAGAGGAGCCTGACGGGCTACAGTTCACAGGGTCACATAGAGTCAGACATGGCTGAAGCGACGTAGCGTGTTGCACATTCATGAGCATGGTTTGCTCGGCCGGCCTGGCCCAGGCCTCCATTCCTGGCTCCAGCATCTCCACTCCGACGGATCCTGGGTCCATGTCTTCGTGGCTTTGGCTTTTCTCACGCTTTGAATTCTTGCTTTCTTCCTGCTGCTTAGTACCCTCGTGTTGCTTCTTCCTGCAGACATCACAGAGAACATACCTGAAGATGCATAGCCTGCAGAAATGAAGAGAAGGTCTTGGTGACTAGGGAATACTCATCAAACATGGACTGAATAAGGGGGAGAAGTTGTGCAGTACTTTGTGGCCCAATCTTTTGACCATCTCTACTTCCTGTGCAATGTAAGAAACTGAGGCAGACCAGTTACTAGTGGTCACTGGAACCAAAGACCTTTGGGTCCAGGAAATTGATTTCATCCATTCATCTTTAATTGAACTGGAGCCAAATGGTGGCTTGTAATAGTCATTTTAATGTGTTGAAATATTATTTCTAAAATAGTCATTCAACACAACCTGTCTGGAAGTTTTCTGGAGAACAGATATTTTTGGAATCCTTCTGACAGCCAGGCCAGCACAATTGTGTAGAGAATGACTAATGAGTAGTCAGTTTGTCTCTTAGCCCCCTTCCTGCTAATAAACTTTGTTGAGGACTTATTGGATGCTTGCACGATTTTGTAGTGAACAAACCCTGTTGAGTATGATACTGGTAAAGACGCTCTGAGTGTGGAAGGCCATCATATGGGAAGGAATATGGGTTTGTCATGACCAGAGCCCTCTCGACAGCCACACCAGCCAAAGAGAATTAAGGGGCAAACAGACCCACGTAGAGATCGATGTACATAAGGTTTTCAAAGGTGCCTGGATTTTAAAAATACTTCTTGACTCTATTTTTTTTCTCTGTGAGTCAACTGGGGTTTTCCAAAGTGGGTCTCCTGGCCTTTGATTATTATGGGAAAAATAACATTGCCTTTAGCAGCTTCCAATTGAGTTGCAAGCCTGGCAGGGAGATGGCTTTCCCTGAAAAGGGACAAACTCTCGCCAGGGAGCTCTGGGGGTGGGCCTCTGGGGCTGTGCGGGTACAAGGGCCCAGTGCTCAGATCTGCATGTGTGCCCAGGAAGCCAGAGAGCTGCATGCCACAGCCGGAGCTGGATACCATCCAACACCAAATCCATCCTTCTGTGTGGGGCAGAATGAGAGTGTTTCTGAACAAGCTCTCAAAACTGTGAGCGATAGAACTCCCCACCCTGAGGAGATGAGGAAGGTGGGACCGGCTGAGCATGGCTGACTGATGTCATGCTCATCTCAGAAATGGTGAGAGAGGGGCAGGCAGGCGGTGGATGCACGTGCTGCCTCTGATCTCAAGAAAAGTGGCCTCGTTAGGAGGGGAGAAGGTCAGCGAGGCTTCCCAGGCCGAGACCCTGTGAGGTCTGATAAGAAAGGGAGCAATTTTAAAAATCAATGGAATATTTACTAGGATCTGAGTATAGTCCTCAATCTATTGCAAAGGATGCTTTTCAGGTATCTATAAATAAAAGACGCTTGCCCTTCCAAGCAGGTCTCCTGGAAACTAGAGAAAGGTGCAAGGCAGAAAAAAAGCCGTCGCCACATCAGAACCTTCTGTGATAGACGGCATCTCCCCCTGACATTTTCATTAGCAGGAAATTTATGTTCCTATTTCTGTCTGTTGTAATGACCATTCTTAGCCATAGCGTGGTGGCGGCTAATGGACAGGAATGGGAAAAAAATTCTTTAATTAATGCAAAATTGAAGCATTTTCTTTCTACACTTTGAGAAGCCAAGTAATTCACAGCAGTTCTTGGCACTAGAGTGGAGGTAAAATAATTATACACAATTTCTAGTGATTAAAAGATAGTAAAATAATTTTAGTTACATCTTAAAATTATTTATCTTGTAAATGAGAAAGGGTGAAGAGCATGGGAATGATATTCGGAGGTTCAGATTAGACCCTGCAGAACTTTCCTCCTGCCTGTCTCTGGCGTCTGGGCTCCCGGTTTTGGGTCTGAACTCTGTCTCTTACCGGGGCTTTGCCGTCACCCGGCTGTGATCATCCCTCTCTCACATCCTCTTAGGTTCTCCTTCTGCATGATTTCTTTTTCTTTTACCCCTGTCACTTTTTAAAAATTCAGGTCCTATGTGATTATTTAGGCTTGGCTGGAAGGGAAACTGGCCCAGTTCTGGCTTTTCTCTTTGAGGTAATACTCTTAAGAATCTAGCCTTTTAAACCTTTACAGTTGGCCTGCAAGAAATTTGTTGTTGTTGTTTTTTAATCAGAAGTCAGGCCAAGTAGGCTGCTGAAGGGAATAGCCGAAGGGCTGAGCTGAGCGCCTGATAGTCTGCGAGGCTAAACCTTTCTGCCTCCCAGTGCCTTTGCACCAAGGTGCAGGCATTCCAGCCCTTTTCTCCCCACTGAGAACACACTCACAGGGTCGCCTGAGAGAAAGCAAGGGGGAACAACGAGATGAGCCAGACCAACAAATCCTAGAGCTGGTATCTCGGTCTCCTGTGCTCTGGAGAAGCTGTAGACAGCTGTCGTGTCCCTGGGCAGTGAAGCTCAGCCCTGTGGCGTCCTGGCCTCACAAAGAAGGGTCATGCTCCGTGGTAGCATCCAAGGATGCCCACCGAGGATTTAGTAACTTGGAGTGGGGGAGTGCAGGGGTCTCCATGCAGAGGAAGGTTCTCTCCAGCTCATCCTGTGAGGTGTGGGTGTCTCTCTTTATGCCTTGCACTTTTTAAGAAATCTTGCTAAAATCCTAGAGCAGACAGTTCTGCGGTTGAAAGATGTGCCATCAGCCCAAGCCTAGCGAATGAGATGATATCATCTTATAGCAAAGTGTAAACTTTGTTTATTGTCAGTGTTCTTCATTATAACCTGAAAAAGACCGCATATACTTACATATATTTATTTTATAAACTATCCATAAAATTGATTACTAAAAATTAGGTAGATTAATTTACAGGTGATTTCAGGTATTTTTTAGCTGTAATTTTGACAGTGTGACTTTTTTATGTTCTAACTGAAGGGCCATATTTCTAATACAAATAATCCAATTCTTATTAGAATAGAAAGTCATGACTATGGTTCATTGATTTTTGCCCCTGCCAGACACTTTGATAAACACTTGAAATCTTATAGAATCACTAAACTACCCTTCAAGGTAAGTGATATAGTCATTTTCTGAGATGTAGAATTTGATGATTACAGAGCTAACTAACCAGGTATGCATTCTGGAGCTTGAGTGATCTTATTGGAATAGGAACTGGATCACTTCCTGACTGTCAGAATGCAGACAGCTTACTTGACTTCTCTGAGTTCAGTTTATGGTAACCATAGTTACAAGCGGTCCCTGGAGGTCTGTGGTGTGTTCAAACTCCTCCCCTCTGATCGCTTACCCTCAGCAGGCTCCTCCTTTCTACACTGACTTCTGTTTGTACCTTGACCATATTTGTGTGGGTCTGTTTCTAGAAGCCATGCACTGACCTATGTGTCTGTCCTTTTTCCAGGAACACATTGTCTTGATTACTTTTATGTTGTGTCTCAGTCACTTAGTTATGCCCAGCTCTTTTGTGAGTCCATGGACTGTAGCCTGCCAGCCTCCTCTGTCCATGGAATTTTCCAGGCAAGAATACTGGAGTAGGTTGCCATTTCCTAGTCCACGGAATCTTCCTAACCCAGGGATCTAACCTGCAGCTCTTGTGTCTCTGCGTTGGCAGGCAGGTTCTTTACTACTGGGCCACCTAGGAAGCCCTGATTACTTTGTAGTAAGTTTTAAAATCAGATAATGTTGACAAACATGCATAAGTATTTATAGAAATCATCTTTGATTGCTTTTATTATCATTTACATTTTTTTCAACATAAGGTACTACAAATGTTTTATTAATGTTAGATTTATAACTAACTGACTCAGTGGGTAAATAATCTGCCTACAATGCAGGAGACGCAAGATATGCAGGTTTGATCCCTGGGTCAGGAAGATCCCCAGGAGGTGGGCATGGCAATCTACACAGGATTCTAGTCTGGAGAGTCCCATGGACAGATAAGCCTGGCAGTCTCAGATAAGTCTTGAGTCCGTAGTGTCTCAAGAGTTGGACATGACTGAAGGGACTGAGCACAGATGTACATTTCATTTCTGGAGATTTTGTAATGGATGCTAGTGGCTTGGACGGTTAACAATCTGCCTGCAATGCAGGAGTCCTGGGTTTGATCCCTGGGTCAGAAAGATCCTTTGGAGAAGGGAAAGGCAACCAACTCCAGTATTCTTGCCTGGAGGATTCCGTGGACAGAGGAGCCTGGTGGGCTACAGTCCATGGGGTTGGCAAAGAGTAGGACAATACTGAGTGATTAACACTTTCACTTAAAATCTTGGTTTCCAGTGGTTCATTACTGCTACTGCTAAGTCGCTTCAGTAGTGTCTGACTCTGTGCGACCCCACAGATGGCAGCCCACCAGGCTCCCCCGTCCCTGGGACTCTCCAGGCAAGAACACTGGAGTGGGTTGCCATTTCCTTCTCCAATGCATGAAAGTGAAAAGTGAAAGTGAAGTTGCTCAGTTGTGTCTGACTCTTAGCGACCCCATGGACTGCAGCCTACCAGGCTCCTCCGCCCATGGGACTTTCCAGGCAAGAGTACTGGAGTGGGGTGCCATTGCCCTCTCCGATTCATTACTAGTATCTAGAAATAGAGTTGCTATTTTTGTGTTGATCCTTTATCCTGCAACCGTGCTAATGTTACTTATTAGCTCTGGAAAACTTTTCTGTAGATTTCTTGGGATTGCCTAAGTAGACAGTCATGTTTTCTATGAGAGGAGGACAATCTTATTTGTTCTTTTTCAACCTGCATGCCTTTATTTTTTTCTTGTCTTATGATACTAGCTAAGACATCCTATAAGATGTTAAACAGGATTGCTGAGTGTAAACATACTTATCTTGATCCATGTCTTGAGGGAAGCATCCAGTCTCTCATCATTAAGTATGATATCAGCTGTAGGTTTTTTGTACATGTCCTTTATACAGTTTTATTAGGTTGAGAATTTCTGTCCTACTTCTATTTTGATGAGGGTTTCAAAAAATACATAAATGAGTGTTGGATTTTGTCCTATCTTCTTCTACATCTGTTTATTTATGTGTTTTCTCCTTCTTTAGATAGTTAAGGCCGTTCACTGCTTGATTTTCAGACATGTACCAGTCCGACACTCCCAGGATAAACCCCACTTGGTAATTATTGGTATGTTATTATTCTTATGTATTTTTGCATTTAACTTACTGGTATTATATTGCAGACTTTTGCGTCAGTGTTCATGAAGGATGTCGGTCTGTAGTTTTCCTTTCTTATGCTGGTTTGATTTGGTTTTGGTGTTAGGGCAATGATTATGTCATTAGTTGGAAAGATTTCCTGCTATTTTCAGGAATAGGTTGTGTAGAACTGATGTTTTTTCTTAAAATATCTGTTGGAACTTGTTAGTGAAGCCATCTGAGCCTGAAGTTTTCAGTTTTTCTTTTTAAAATAGCAATTCAATGTCTGTAATAATGATAAGACTATTCAGGTTGTCTGTTTCTTCTTGTATAAATTTTGGTTTTGTAGTTTTCAATGAATTGGCTCATTTAGACTAGGTTGTTGGATTTAAGTGCATAAAATTTCCCCATAAAATTCCTTTATTAACTTTTTAATATCTCTAGGGTCTGTTAGGATTTTTCCATCTTGTCATTTCTACTATGTGTAACATACATCCATCTTTGTTTTTGGTTTGTCTGGTTAAAAATTTATCCTAAAATTTTTTTGGTCAGAAGTGAAGAGGAGCTAAAAATCCTCTTGATGAAAGTGAAAGAGGTGAGCGAAAAAGTTGGCTTAAAGCTCAACATTCAGAAAATGAAGATTATTACCTAACACTATGAACACTGGTTGTTACTTGGAATGACTCAGTCACATAATAGCAAGTGGATGATAACTGTGTAGCATAAAAACAGAAAATAAGGGATAACAGCTGTTCTATCATGCTGTAGTGAGAACTAGCACACGTCTAAAAGAAAAAAATGCAAATGTTGAACCAAAATCTCTTTTTCCTTCCACTTTCCTTCATCACTCCCAATTAGCTGCACTAGATTCTCCCAAGTGAAATGAGAATTTCCGACAATGTGTCCCCCATTTAAACAGAATACTAAACAAAGATATTTTAGACCCTGGCTTCGGAAAAGTTAAACGAAAATATTTAACTCAAGAAATAAGTTCTTAAATTGAAAGAAGAGATGAGGTATTTTAGAATATGGTGGCCAGGGGTCTCTTTATCTGTTCTGAGGTCACAAAAGGTTCCCAGATGGACTGGAAGATGTAAGTCAGGAGGGAAGATGGAAAGGAAAAACTTAAGAGGCAGAGAGGAATAAAATTAGGCCTAAGAAGTTGGTGAGTAAAACAAAGAAAAGGAGATAAGAAACTATATCCTTAGAACTATTAGGAATAAATACAGAGAAATCTACATGTGTGTTAAGAGTTTGTTTTCCTGAGCATCTGTTTAATCTTACTGAATTCCACCAAAGAAGAAAATAAATATCTCTCTGTTTATGGTCGTGAGCATCACACTTGGATGAAATCTCATTAAAGTACAAAAGTTTTTTCACTTGATAACCTTTTAGCTTTCGGATTTTGACTAAAAGAAAAAAGGAGTATGTTGCAACTATACCATATCCATTCCCCCAATCCTCTAGGGGGCATAAGTGTTCCTTCATGTTTATTCCAATTATTACCAACAGTCTTCCCACTATCAGAATCCAGTTCCTCCAAGAAGAAAGCCCCTATTACATACAGAATACTGAACCACTGAATGAGCAATGTTTGATACAGGAAACCTTGCTTTTTTAAATATAAAACTATTGTTTCAAGTTGTTTTAATATAATAAGATAAAAAATATTTCAGATATAAAACTTTCAGTAACTATTTTAGGGTTAGTTTTTAAATGTGAAACAACAGGTCATGGTTTTGCTAGAGTATTAAACTAGAATAAATGGGTTATCTCCAAATTAGAAGGTATTTTCAAGGGGTCACCGAAAAGTGTTCATTCTAGTAACGTTAAAGCTGTCATATTTGGGTAAGCCTTACCACAAATACAACTATGAAAACAAGAGGAGGAAGTTAGAGATACAGCAAGACAGAACTTCCCGTGCATATTGCCATGATACAGTCATTAAATTAGCAGTGGAACTAAAAAAATCAAGGACAATTGAAGATTGGTATGGAATATGGTGGAATTAGAGTTGATAGCTTTTGATTCTCCAAGTCTGAAAAAATGCTGCCCACGCAAAACAGAGGCTCCAATCTGAGGGTTAATAATTATGTACTTTTTCAAAATAAAACTGATGAGGTGACTATTGTGATTTAACAAACACACAAAGGAAAATATAAATTCTTCCAATAAGAGACTAAGTGAATTTCATGCATTTTTAGGATTTCAGAATAGATTATGAAGAGCATCATCTCCGTGTAAGTCTGGACAAAGAAGGAATGAGCACCAGGAGCCAGTATGAGGTCACGAAGCCGGAATCGTAACTGATCCAACAGACGGAATGCTTTGGACAGGCACTGGGAAAGAACACTTCTTGGATGCCTATTTCATACCAGGCGCATATAAAATCCAGAAATAATATCTCATGTAATCTTCATCCAAATCCTGTAAGTCAGATTTTTTAAAAATCCAAATTTGCAATAAGAGGCCATCAAGGCTTAAGAAAGTCATGTAATTTGCCAAAAGTCAGACAGTTAATAAGCCGCAGAACTGGTATTCCAATGAGTTAAAATTTATGTTGTCCACTTGAGAGAGAAGCCTGGACCAGCAGGGGGCGGAACGGGGACAATACTGCACCTGGCCTTCAAAACACTGCTTGTGACAAAGTGTTGCATAATCTTGGGAACAAACGTAGAAAATGGGTTGGACGATAATCTTTTTGAAAAAGAGATTTCTGTTGTCATCAAACAGCTCTCTATTCTTCAGCGATTGGCTGAAGAAACAGATGATGGGAGTGACAGCAAGTACATTGAATGATGGGTTCCCTGCACGCTGTAGCTCAGCTCATATTTTCTCTTTGGAGACAGCCCCCGTTTTCTTTTCCTTTCAGTTCTTGTATTATGTACCATAACACTATGGTTCAAAATTGTACCAAACAATTTATGACTGCCTAAAGGCTGACATGTGTAGAGTCTTCTCTTGTGTTGTTGGAAGAGGGTGTTTGCTATGACCATTGTGTTCTCTTGGCAATGGCCTGGCGTGCTGCGATTCATGGGGTTACAAAGAGTTGGACACGACTGAGCAACTGAACTGAACTGAACTGAATCAACTTTTGTTTCATTGCATTTTTATTTTCTTTTATTTCTTTTTATTATTTCCTTCCTTCTGTTTACTTTGGGTTTATTTTGCCCCTTTTCCATGTTATATAGTAGCTTAGGTAGTTGATTTGAGATCTTTGTTCCTTCTAATATAAATGTAGAATCTTCTAAATTTTCCCTAAGCACTGATTTAAGTGCTTACCACAAATTTTATATGGTGTCTTTACAGTTTCTTTCAATTGAAAATGTTTTCTGAATTTCTTCCTTGATCCATATAATTTTAATAGATGTTTTACATAAATTGTATGTTAACAGAAAAATTGAAAGGAAAATAAAAGACTTCCCAAATCTCCTGGCCACAGTTTCTCCTCTTATTAATACTTACATTGGTGTTACAATTGTTGAACCAATTCACACATTGTTATTAACTAAAGTCCATTGTTTGTATTAAGCTTCACTCTTTATGTTGTACTGGTTTTTCCAAGTATGTAAAGTTATGCACAATCATTACATTATACAAAAGACTCTCTGTTCCACCTATTCATATTTCCACCATCTCTCCTCCACAACCCCTGACAACTGATGAACTTTTTACTGTCTCGAAAGCTTTATCTTTTCCAAAATGCCACAGAGTTGGAATCATACAATATGCACTCTTTTCACATTGGCTTCTTTCACTTAGAAATATGCATTTAAGATTCATCTCTGTTGAATCATGGCTTGAGCGCTCTTTTTTTTGGTATCACTGAATAATATTTCATGTATGAATGTACCACTGTTTGTCCATTCACATATTGATTGACATCTTCAGTTCAGTTCAGTCGCTCAGTCGTGTCTGACACTTTGTGACCCCATGAACCGCAGCACATCAGGCCTCCCTGTCCATCACCTACTCCCTGAGTCTACCCAAACCCATGTCCATTGAGTCAGTGATGCCATCCAACAATCTCATTCTCTGTCATCCCCTTCTCCTCCTGCCCTCAATCTTTTCAGCATCAGGGTCTTTTCAAATGAGTCAGCTCTTTGCATCAGGTAGCCAAAGTATTGGAGTTTCAGCTTCAACATCAGTCCTTCCAGTGAACACCCAGGACTGATCTCCTTTCAGATGGACTGGTTGGATCTCCTTGCAGTCCAAGGGACTCTCAAGAGTCTTCAACACCACAGTTCAAAAGCATCAATTCTTTGGTACTCAGCTTTCTTTATAGTCCAACTCTCACATCCATACATGACCACTGGAAAAATCATAGCCTTGACTAGACGGACCTTTGTTGGCAAAGTAATGTCTCTGCTTTTTAATATGCTGTCTAGGTTGGTCATAACTTTCCTTCCAAGGAGTAAGCATCTTTTAATTTCATGGCTGCAATCACCATCTGCAGTGATTTTGGAGCCCCCCAAAATAAAGTCAGCCACTGTTTCCACTCTTTCCTCAT
>SJYX01017005.1:76989-96261 GCA_006410675.1 Oreotragus oreotragus
ATCAAGATTGCCAGGAGAAATATCAATAACCTGTCTCTTATACACATCTAGATGTGTATAAGAGACAGGAGTGCAATTGTGCGATAGTTTGAGCACTCTTTGGCATTGCCTTTCTTAGGGATTAGAATGAAAACTGACCTTTTCCAGTCCTGTGGCCACTGCTGAGTTTTCCAAATTTGCTGGCATATTGAGTGCAGCACTTTCACAGCATCATCTTTCAGGATTTGAAATAGCTCAACAGGAATTCTATCACCTCCACTAGCTTTGTTCATTGTGATGCTTCCTAAGGCCCACTTGACTTCACATTCCAGGATGTCTGGCTTTAGGTAAGTGATCAAACCATTGTCATTATCTGGGTTGTGAAGATCTATTTTGTACATCTTGGTTCCTTCCAATTTTGTCAGTTTTGACTAGAGCTGCTATAAACATTCATATGTAGGTTTTCTTATAAAGTTTAGACATAAGTTTTCAACCCATTTGATAAACACATAGGAGCAAGTGAACTTTTTTATAAGTCTATGGTTAACTCTGTTAGAAACTTCCCAACTGTCTTTCAAAGTAGTTGCGTCACTTTGGAATTTTCACTAGCAACAAATGAAAATTTCTCCACATCCTTATCAGCATCTGGTATTGTCAGTGTATTGAATTTTATCCATTGTAATAAGTGTGGGGTAATATCTCATTGTTTTAATTTGTAATTCACTAATAACATATGATGTTGAATATCTCCTATGTTTATCTTCCATCTGTATATTTCCTCTGGTCAAGTATTTGTTCAGATTTTTTGTTTATTTTTGAATTCAATTATTTAATTTTGTATGCATTTTTGATAAAAGTTTTTTGTGACATGTGTGTTTGCAGATATTTTTTCTCAGTCTGTGATTTGTCTTTTTATTCTCTTAACAGTGTCTTTCACAGAAAAGTTTTAAACTTTAATCAAGTCTAACTCACCAGACTTTTCTTTCCGGGATCATGCTTTTGTTACAACTAAAGTTCATCGGAAAACACAAGGTCACTTAGATTTTTCTCCCATGTTATCTTCTAGGAGCTTTGTAGCTTTGCATTTTACATTTAGGTCTATGAGCCGTTTTTGTTAGTTTGTTGAGTTTTTTGTTTATTTTTTGAGGGACAAGAGTCTAGTTTGTTTGTTTGTTTTTGATAATTTCTTGCATTTTAAATACACCTTGATGGCATCCTTGGCCTGACACTCTTTGCCATAGTTCTTAAGCACCACACAGCTGCAACAAACTGCTTTGCGGGATTTCCCTGTCTGTCAATGTTATAGAGGCCTACCCACTCCCCGAGTTTCTTGTTGCCATTAACGTTGTGTCTTCTGTTGCTCAGTAGTGTCCAGTTCTTTGTGACCTCATGAACTGGAGCTTGACAGGCTCCTCTGTCCACGGGATTTTCCAAGCAAGAATACTGGAGTGGATTGCCATTTCCTTCCCCAGTCATCAACATTCGTCAAGTTGATTTGGTTCTCAGCATAAAGGGCCTCCACCAACTTGACATACATAGGCTCATCACAGTTGGATGCAAGCACACAAAGATGGGTTTGGCGATGGTTTAAAGCTTTGGCAGCTTAAGGAATTCCACTTGCTGAGCCATCATGGATCAGGGAGGTCTTCAGCACTTCTTGCAGAGCGCTACTAGCATCCATTGCACCTCTAGCAGCAATGTCTTCTTGGGCCATGGTGATGGGTTGTAGGTGGAGCTGAATCTTGAACACACCCACAGCCTCCACCCTGATTTGGTGGAGGCAGGGAAAGAACTATGGCTCATTTTGAAATAATTCTTGTGAAAGCATAAGGTCAGTGTCTAGATTAATTTTTTACATGTGAATGTCCAGTTGTTCAAGAATAACTTATTGAAAAGATAATCTTTTCTTTGTGTGATTGTCTTTGCTCCTTTATGAAAGATCAGTTGACTGTATTTGTATGTATCTACATCTGTTCCATTGACTATACATGTATGGGTCTGTATCTGTTCCACTGATTTATCCATTGCTTATTCTTTTGCCAATACCACATTGTTTTGATTACTGTACCTTTATAGTAAGACTTGAAGCTTGGCATGTCAGTCCTTTGACTTCATTCTCCTTCTTCAATATAGTATTGCCTACTTAAGAGTCTTTTGCCTTTCCATATAAAATTTGAAATGAGTTGATTGATATCCAGAAGGTGACTTGTTTCATTGGGATTTATTTGAGCATTTTTTGAATCTGTGGATCAAGTTGGAATTAATTACTGTCTTAACAAAATTGAATCATCCTATTTATGGGCATTGTCTTTCTTCCCCTTTCCAGGTTTTCTTTTATTTATTTACTTTTCATCAGAATTTGGTAGTTTCCCTCATATAGATCTTATGTATGTTTTGTTAGATTTATATTAGATGTTTCATTTTTTGTGTGCTAATGCAAAAAAGATTTTCATGACCAAGATAATCACAATGGTATGATCACTCACCTAGAGCCAGACATCCTGGGATGTGAAGTCAGATGGGCCTTAGAAAGCATTACTATGAACAAAGCTAGTGGAGGGGATGGAATTCCAGTGGAGCTCTTTCAAATCCTGAAAGATGCTGCTGTGAAAGTGCTGCACTCTATATGCCAGCAAATTTGGAAAACTCAGCAGTGGCCACAGGACTGGAATGTGATGGACAGGGAGGCCTGGCGTGCTGCGATTCATGGGGTTGCAAAGAGTCAGACATGACTGAGTGACAGAACTGAACTGAACGGAATGCAAATGGTGTTGTGCTTTTAATTTCAAATTTCGCATGTCCATTGCTGGTATTTTTGTTATTGTTCAGTTGCTAAGTAGTGTTCAACTCTCTGAGCCCCCATGGACAGCAGCACACCTGGCTTCCCTGTCCTTCTTTATCTACCAGAGTTTGCTCAAACTTATGTCCATTGAGTCAGTGATGCCCTCCAACCATCTCATCCTCTGTCACTCCCTTCTCCTCTTGCCCTCAATCTTTCCCAGCATCCTGGTTGTTTCTAAAGAGTTGACTCCTTACATCAGCTGGTCAAAGTATTGGAGCTTCAGCTTCAGCGCATCAGTCCTTCCAATGAATACTCAGGGTTGATTTCCTTTAGGATTGACTGGTTTGATCTCCTAGCTGTTCAGGGGTGTATAGGAAAGCAAATTTCTTCCCTTATTGATTTAGCTAGGATTTTCAGAACAGTGTTGGTAATGATGAGAGGGAGCCTTGCCTTATTCCTAGTCATAGGGGGGATGTGTCTAGTTTCTCACCACTAACTATAACATTAGCTAAAGTGTTTTTGTAGATGTTCTTCATTAAATTAAGGAGAATCCTCTCTATTTCTAGATTTTTTGTTTTCATCATAAATAGATATTGAAGTTTGTCAAATTCTTTTTATGTATCTGCTAATATGATTATATGATTTTCTTCTTTAGCCTGTTGATACAACTGATTATGGGGACTGCGAAGAAAGTGAGTGCCGAAGAATTGATGCTTTTGAACTGTGGTGTTGGAGAAGACTCTTGAGAGTCCCTTGGACTGCAAGGAGATCCCACCTGTCCATTCAAAAGGAGATCAGTCCTGGGTGTTCTTTGGAAGGAATGATAACTAAAGCTGAAACTCCAGTACTTTGGCCACCTCATGCAAAGAGTTGACTCATTGGAAAATACTCTGATGCTGGGAGGCACTTCACTCTGTCTCTTATACACATCTAGATGTGTATAAGAGACAGCTGCGAAGAAAGTGAGTGCCGAAGAATTGATGCTTTTGAACTGTGGTGTTGGAGAAGACTCTTGAGAGTCCCTTGGACTGCAAGGAGATCCCACCTGTCCATTCAAAAGGAGATCAGTCCTGGGTGTTCTTTGGAAGGAATGATAACTAAAGCTGAAACTCCAGTACTTTGGCCACCTCATGCAAAGAGTTGACTCATTGGAAAATACTCTGATGCTGGGAGGCACTGGGGACAGGAGGCGAAGGGGACGACAGAGGATGAGATGGCTGGATGGCATCACCAACTCAATGGACCTGAGTTTGAGTGAACTCCGGGAGATGGTGATGGACAGGGAGGCCTGGCGTGTTGCAATTCATGGGGTTGCAAAGAGTCAGACACGACTGAGCGACTGAACTGAACTGAACTGAACTGGTGGCTCAGATGATAAGAAATCTGGCTGCTATGTGGGAGGCCCAGGTTTGATCCCAGGATCAGGAAGATTCCCTGGAGAAGGAAATGGCAACCCACTCCAGTATTCTTGCCTGGAAAATCCCATGAACAGAGGAACCTGGTGGGCCACAGTCCATGGGGTCATAAAGAGTTAGACACAGTTGGGCGACTATACACTTTACTATGACTGATTATATTAATTGGTTATTAAATATTGAATCAGCCTTGCAAACCTGGGATAAATCCCACTTGGTATTCTTCTATATTCATGAAAGACATTAGTCTGTAGTTTACCCTTCTTGTCATGTCTTTCTCTGATTCTATTTGAGGTAATACTGGCCTCACAGAATGAGCTAAGTATTGTTCCCTCTGCTTCTAGTTTCTGGAACACATTTTAGAGAATCAGTACGACTCATTCCTTAAATATGTGATATAATTCACCTGTAAAGCCATGTGGACTTGGTGCTTTCTCTTTGGGAAGTTTATTAATTTCAATTTAACTGTCTATTGCATATAGGCTTATTTAAATGGTTTCCCTGCTATGAGTATTAGTAGATTACATCTTTAAGGAATTGGTCCATTTCATTTAAGATATCAAATTTGTGAGCATAGAATTTTTTTAATAATAATTCTTTACTATTATTTTAATGTCTGTGGGTCAGTATTTTTTCTCCTTAGCCTGTCTAGGGGTTTTCAATTTTATTGATATTCTAAAAGAATCTGCTTTTGGTTTCATTGATTTTCTCTATTCTTTCTTGATTTCTATATCACTTATTTATTTTATTAGTTCTATTATTTCTTTTCTTCTGCTTGTTATGAATTTAATTTGCTATTTATTTTCTAGTTTCCTATAGTGAAAGCTTAGATTGTTGATATTATTTGTTTCTTCTTTTCTAGTATATGCATTCAATGTTATAAAATCACTGCTTTACTCCATCTCACAAATTTTAATAGATTGCATTTTTATTTTGTTTTAGTTCAAACTATTTAAAAATTTCTCCTGAGACTTCTTTAACCTATGTATTATTTAGAAGTGTATTTAATCATCAAATATTTGTGGATTTTCCAGGTTTCTTTAGTTACAGATTTCTAGTTTATTCCATTGTGGTCTGAGAGCATCCTTTGCATAACATATATTCCTTCAAATTTGTTTAAGTATGTTTTATAACTTAGAATGTGTTATATCATGGTGAATGTTCATGTGGGCTTGAGAAGAATGTGTATTCTACTTTATTGAATGAAGCAGTATATAAAAGTCAATTAGATCCTGTTGGTTTATGGTACTATATAGTCAACTATATCCTTATTGATTTTGTGCCCACTGAATCTATCAGTTACTGGTACAGGAATGTCGAAGTTTTCAACCATGATAATGAATTTGTCTATTTTTCTTTGAAGTTCTGTTAGATTTCTGTCTCACATGTTTTGATGCTTTGTTGTTAGGCATATGAATATTAAGGATGGTTTTGTCTTCCTGGAGAACTGACCCCTTATCATTATGTATTGTCTCTGTTTATTTCTGATAATATTCCTTACTCTAAAGTCATATTTGTTTGAAATTAGCACAGCTACTCCGAGTTTTTTGATCAGTGTTAGTATGGTATATCTTTATTTACCCCCTTACTTTTAATCTATCTGTGCCTTTATATAAAATGGGTTTCTTATAAACACTATATGTTTGTTTGGCAGCCCACTCCAGTTGAGTCTTCGGTTGCTTTTATTCACTGTGATAGTCTCTGTCTTTTTATTGGTGTGTTTAGACCATTCACATATAAAGTGATAGTTTATACAACTGGATTATGATACTTGTCACTTTAAAACAAATTCATTGTTGTTACACTTTGTCCCTTGTCTTCCATTCTTTTGCTCTGCGTTCTCTGGTGTTCGTGGACCATTTTATATAATTCTATTTTTTCCTCTTTTAGTATATCAATTATAGCTTCTTTTAAAATGTTCCAAAATGGTTGCTCTGCTGCTGCTGCTGCTGCTGCTAAGTCGCTTCAGTCATGTCCGACTCTGTGCGACCCCACAGATGGCAGCCCATTGGGTTCCGCCATCCCTGGGAGTTTCCAGGCAAGAACACTGGAGTGGGTTGCCATTTCCTTGTCCAATGCATGAAAGTGAAAAGTGAAAGTGAAGTCACTCAGTCGTGTCTGACTCAGCGACCCCATGGACTGCAGCCCACCAGGCTCCTCCGTCCATGGGAGTTTCCAGGCAAGAGTACTGGAGTGGGATGCCATTGCCTTTTCCAATGGTTGCGCTAGGGTTTGCAGTATATTTTACAACTAATCCAAGGCCACTTTTAAATAATACTATAATGCTTCACTGGCAGTACAAGTATCTTATGACACAGTAGTCCCAATTCCTCCCGCCCATTCCTTATAATATTATTGTCTTTCATTTCTCTCATCCAAATTCTACTCATTCATTGTTGTTGTTATTGGTTTGAACAAGGTATTATCTACTAGACCAAGGAAGAATTAAAAAAATAACATTTTACTTTATCTTCATTTATTTCTTCCTTTGTTAATGTAAATCTACATTTCTTAACTATATCATTTTTCTTCTCTCTGAAGAACTTTTTTTTTTTTTTTAACATTTCTTGCAAGGCAGGTCTACTGGTGACAATTTCCCTCAATTTTTGTTTGTCAGAGAAAGTATCTCTCTGTTGCTTTTGAAAGATAATTACTTTGGATACAGACTCTGAGTTGGTGGCTATTATCCTTCAATTCTAAATATTTAACTTCATACTCCTCTTGCTTGCATCATTTCTGAAAAGAAGTCTGATGTAATTGTTATCTGTGTTCCTCTGTGGATAAGCTTCTTTCACGTTTTCTCGTTGTCATTGATTTTCTGTAGTTTGAATATATTCCTTGGTGTAGTTTTGACACTTATCCTACTTGATGTTATTTGAGGCTCCTGGATCTGCAGTTTGGTGTATGTCATTAATTTTGGAAAATTCTCAGCCATTATTACTTCAGTATGTTTCTTCTGGTATCCTGATTACATTTATGTTATTTTTTATAATTGTACCACAGTTCATTCCATATTTTTTTTTCTTTTTGCATTTCACTTATGGAAGCTTTTATTAGTATATCTTCAAACTTATTGTTCTTTCCTTGGCTGTGTTTAGTCTAATGGTGAGCCCATCAAAAGCATTTTCCATTTGTTACCCTGTTTTTGGTTTCCTAGGATTTTCTTTTGATTTTTTTCACAATTTCTATCTCTGTGTTCACATTGCTGCTGCTGCTAAGTCACTTCAGTTGTGTCCGACTCTGTGTGACCCCATAGATGGCAGCCACCAGGCTCCCCCGTCCCTGGGATTCTCCAGGCAAGAACACTGGAGTGGGTTGCCATCTCCTTCTCCAAGGCATGAAAGTGAAACGTGAAAGTGAAGCCGCTCAGTCGTGTCCAACTCTTCGCCACCCCGTGGGCTGCAGCCCACCAGGCTCCTCCGTCCATGGGATTTTCCAGGCAAGAGTACTGGAGCGGGGTGCCATTGCCACATTATCCATCTGTTATTTCATGTTGTCCACTTTTCCCCATTGGAGTCTATGACATATTAATCATAGTTATTTTAAATTCTCAGTCTGATAAATCCAAAATTTCTGCCAAATCTAAATCTGATTTTGCTGCTTGTTTTCCCCCTTTAGACTGTTTTTTTTCTCCCTTTTTTAGAATGATTATAAATTTTTGTTGAAAGCTGAGCATGATGTTTAGGCCAAAAGTAATTGAGATAGTATGGTCAGAGAACATACTTTGCATGATTTCAATTAAAAAATTTTTGACCCAGTGTATGATTTATGTTGGTGATTGTTTCATGTAAACTTGCAAAGAATATGTGATCTGCTGTTATTGTGGTAAGTGTTCTATAAATGTTAATTAGATCCAGTTGGTTGACGGCGTTCAGTTCTTCTGTTTCTTTGATGATTTTCTATTTGTTGTTTCTTTAACTGGAACAGATACGTTGAAGCGTTCAACTATAATTGTGAATTAATCTATTTCTCTTTTCAGTTTCATCATTTTTTGCTTCGTGTATTTTGAAGCTATGTAGTTAGGCACATACAAATTTAAAATTGTAACAGACCTTTCTACCATATGTATTGTCCCTTTATTATTTTTAATATTTTCTTGCTTTTATTATTTTTTGCTTTAATGATAATATAAGCATTCCAGATTTATTTTGATTAGTGTTCCATGATATATTATTTTCTATTCTTTTACTTTAATCTTTCAATGAAAAGACATTTACAGTGTTTTTTTGTTGTTGTTGCTACCATATAGTTGGTATTTTGAGACAACTTTTCAAAATTCATTTTGACAATCTCTATCTTCTAATTGGTGTCTTTAAAACATTTATATTTAATGCAATTTATTGGTAGGTTTGGATATATGCCGACCATTTTTTTTTTGTTGTTTCCTAAGTTTTTGAAAAATTCATGCACACACTCATACATATGTATTCATGTGCATATATTATTTTTATAGTGATAAAATGCACAACAAAGCATTTTTAAAAACATCGTCTAAGTGTACAATTTAGGGGTATTGAGTACATTCACAATGTTGTTTAACCATTACCACTAGACATTTCCATTAATTTTCATCACCCTAAAGAAATTCTGTGCACACTAAATAATAACACCCCATTTTCCCCTATTCCTAGCCCCCAGTAACCATTATTTTATTCTTGGTTTCTATACATTTACCTATTATAAGTATGTCATAAAAATGAGGTCATTCAGTACTCTTGTCCGAGTAGGGCTTATTTTAAAGTATAATATATTTAAGATTCAACATGTTGTAACATATATCAGAATTTCATTCCTTTTTTTTGTTGTTGCTGTTGTTGTTCAGTTGCTAAGTTGTGACCCTATGGACTGCAGCACACCAGGCTTTCCTGTCCTTCACCACCACCAGGAGTTTGCTCAAACTCATGTTCATTGAGTTGGTGATGCCATCCAACCATCTCATCCACTATTGTCCCCTTCTCCTCCTGCCTTCAATCTTTCCCAGCAACAAGGACTTTTTCAATGAGTCAGCTCTTCGCATCTGGTGGCTAAAGTATTGGAGCTTCAGTTTCAGCATTAAGTCCTTTCAATGAATATTCAAGGTCGATTTCCTTTTGGATGACTGATTTGATATCCTTGCAGTCCAAGGGACTCTGAAGAGTCTTCTCCAAGGCTACAGTTCAAAAGTATCAATTCTTCAGTGCTCAGTCTTCTTTTTGGTTCAGCTCTCAAAACCATGCATGATTATAGAAAAGCCCTCACTTTGACTATACAGTCCTTTGTTGGCAAAGTGATGTCTGTGCTTTTTAATATACTATGTAGGTTGGTCATAGCTTTTCTTCCAAGGAGCAAGCATCTTTTAATTTCATGGCTGCAGTCACCTTCTTCAGATTCCTTTTAAACACTGAGTGATATACCACTATATATAAGCTGTGGAGGGTTTTCCCAGGTGGCACTAGTGGTAAAGAATCCACCTGCCATTGCAGGAAACATAAGAGATGTGGGTTCGATCCCTGGGTTCAGTCCCTGGGTTGGGAGGATCCCCTGGAGGAGGAAATGGCAACCCACTTCAGTATCCTTGCCTGAAGAATCCCTTGCACAGAGGATCCGGGTGGTCCTGTAGACCGTGGGGTCGCAAAGAATCAGACATGACTGAGGAGACTTAGCACACACACACATTTTTATTCATAGCTTTTCTTCCAAGGAGCAAGCATCTTTTAATTTCATGGCTGCAGTCACCTTCTTCAGATTCCTTTTAAACACTGAGTGATATACCACTATATATAAGCTGTGGAGGGTTTTCCCAGGTGGCACTAGTGGTAAAGAATCCACCTGCCATTGCAGGAAACATAAGAGATGTGGGTTCGATCCCTGGGTTCAGTCCCTGGGTTGGGAGGATCCCCTGGAGGAGGAAATGGCAACCCACTTCAGTATCCTTGCCTGAAGAATCCCTTGCACAGAGGATCCGGGTGGTCCTGTAGACCGTGGGGTCGCAAAGAATCAGACATGACTGAGGAGACTTAGCACACACACACATTTTTAAAATTCATCATTCTGTTGATGAACAGTTGAGTTGTTTCCATATTTTGGTTATTATGAATAATGTTGCTATGAAACTTGTTTGAGTTCCCCTTCTTTTAGTTCTTTTGGATGTATACATAGAAGTGGAATTTTTGGATCATATAGTAATTCTGTGTTTAACTTTTTGAGGAAATGCCAAACTGTTTTCCACTGCAGCTACACTTTTGCATCCCAATCACAGTGCAGAAGGGTTCCAGTTTTTCCACATCCTTGCCGTCTTATTATTTCCTGTGTTCTGATGAATGTGAGGTGGCATTTCACTGTGGCTTTGATTTGCTTTTAATAATAATTAATGCTATTGATCATCTTTTCATGTGTTTATTGGCCATTTGTGTCCCTTCTTTGGAAAAGTATTCAAGTCCTTCACCCATTTTTAAAGCAAGTTGTTTGTTTTTGTTGACATTATTGTAAAAGTTCTTTATATTAATATATTCTTAATATTACTCTTATCAGATGTATGATTTATAACTATTTTCTCCAATTTTGTGGAAGAATCACTCAATATTGTTTTTTGATGCATAAAAGAGTTTAAGTTTGATGAAGTCCAAATAAATTATTTTTTTCCTTTTTTTTGCCCACATATTAGATGTCATATCTAAGAAACCATTGCCATGTGTAATGTCGTTTCTCCACAACAAGTTGTATAATTTTGGCTGTTTTGATTAGGTCTTTGATTTATTTTCAGTCATTTTTATTTCAATTTTTTTTTTCATTTTTTGACATGTTGATATCCATTTTTTCCAGCACCATTTGTTGAAAAGACTTTCCTTTTCCCTACTGAGTGATCTTTGTACCCTTGTTACAAATCATTTGACCTTGTACATGAGGCTCATTTCTGGGCTCTCTATATCATTCCATTAGTCAGTATGTCTGTCTTTATGTCAGTACCATACTGCATTGATTACTGCACCTTTATATTAAATTTTGTAATCAGGAAGTGTGAGTTCTCGCTGTTTTACTTTTTCAAGATTGTTTTGGCTATTTGGAGTCCCTTGAAATTATGAGTGTTTCTACTGCAAAAGCATTATTGGGATTTTAAAGGAGATTACATGGACTCTCTAGATATTTTGGAGTGATATTATTAATGATAATAATGATAATAATTTAAAGATAATAAAAATAAAACAACAATGGTTTAATGACATTAAATATTCTAATTCATGAACATAAAATATCTTTCGGCTCATTCATGTCTTCTTTAGTTTCCCACAGAAATGTTTTGCTGTTTTCAGTATGCAAGTCTTTTGCCACTTTGGTAATTTTATTCCTAAGTACAGTTCACCCTTGAACATTATGGGGGTTAGAGCACCAACCCTCTACACAATAAAAAATCTGTATATAGCTTTATAGTTGGTCCTTCATAACCAAAGTTCCATATACATGGATTCAACCAGCCATGGATCATGTAGTACTGCTGGAAAATTTATTAGAAAAAAAAATCCACATGTATATGAACCCACACAGTTCAATCCTGTGTTGTTCAAAGGTCAACCATATTTTAGTAATTTTTAATGCTATTATAAATAAAGCATATCTCAATTTCCTTTTCGAATCATTCATTATTAGTATATAGAAGTACAACTGACATGAGGATTTGATTTGTATTTTGCAACTTTGCCAAATTCATTTATTAAGTCTAACATATTTATTTGTGGAATATTTAGTATTTTTTGCGTGTCATCTGTGAACACAGAAAACTACTTCTTTTCTAATTTGAATGCCTTTTATTTATTTTCCTTGCTTAAGTGCTCTGGTTATATTTCCAATACAATGTTGAATAGACATAGTGAAAACTGGCATCCTTTTCTTGTTTCTGATTTTAAAGAAAAGGTTTTCAGCCTTTTGCCATGTTAATTGTCAGTTTTTCACATATGGTATTTATCATATTGAATACATTTTCACCTATTACAAGTTTCTTAAAATTTTTTTTATCATGAAAGTATGTTGAATTTTGTTCTGCATTAATCTGAGTGATTGTGTATTATTTTCTTTTATTTCTATTTATATGGTGTATTGCATTGATTAACATGCATATTGAACCATCCTTGCATTTCAGGAATAAATCCCATTTGGTCATCATGTATATTCCTTTTAACAACATGTTAAATCCAATCTGATAGCACTTTTTTTTGAGGAATTTTGTATCAGTATTCTTAAAGGAAATTAGCCTGTCTCTTTTCTTGTCATATCTTGTCTAGCTTTTGTTGTTATTATTGCTGTTCAGTTACTAAATTGTGTCTGACTCTTTATAACTCCATGGACTGCAGCACACCAGGCTCCCCTGTCCTTCACTGTCTGTTGGACTTTGCTCAGATTCATGTCCACTGAGTCAGTGATGCTACCTAACCATCTCATCCTCTGCTGCCCCCTTCTACTTTTGCCTTCACTCTTTCCCAGCATCAGAGTCTTTTCCAATGATTCAGCCCTTCCCATCAGGTGGCCATAATATTGGAGCTTCAGCATCGGTCCTTTCAATGAGTATTCAGGGTTGATTTTACATTAGGACTGACTGGTTTGATCTTGTACTCTGAGGGACTCTCAAAAGTCTTCTCCAGCACCATAATTCGAAAGCATCAATTCTTTGGTGCTCAGCCGCCTTCTTCTTTTTTTTTTTTCTTTCTCAGCTTTCTTTATGTTCCAACTCTCACAACTGTACATGACTGCTGGAAAAACAATAGCTTTGACTGTATAGACCTTTGTTGGCAAAATGATGTTTCTGCTTTTTAACACACTGTCTAGGTTTGTCATAGCTCTTTTTCTAAGTAGCAAGTATCTTTAATTTCATGGCTGCAGTCACTGTCCACAGTGATTTTGGAGCCCAAGAAAATAAAATCTGTGACTGCTTTCCCTTTTTTCCCTTCTATTTGCCATGAGATGATGGGACAGGATGCCATGATCTTGGTATTTTTTTTTCTAATTTATTTATTTTAAATTAGAGGATAATTGCTTTACAATAATGTGTTGTTTTCTGCCCTATATCAACATGAATCAGCCATAGGTATATATATATATGTCCCCTCCCTCTTGAATCCTCCTTTTCACCTCCCACCCCATCACGCCCCTCCAGGTTGTCACAGAGCACCAGGTTTGAGCTCCCTACATCATACAGAAAATTCTCACTGGCTATCTGTTTTACATATGGTAATGTATATACTTCAATGTTACTCTTTCAATTCGTCCCTCTCTCTCCTTCCCCAGCTGTGTCTACAAGTCTGTTCTCTAAGTTTGCGTCTCCATTTCCGCTCTGCTAATAAGTATATCAGTACCATCTTTCTAGATTTCATATATACGTGATATTTGTTTTTTTCTTTCTGACTTACCTCCCTCTGTAAAATAGGCTCTAGAACTGACTCAAACACATTCTTCTTTATGGCTGAGTAATATTCCATATCACTCATACAACTTCTCTTTATTCATCTGTTGATGGACATTTAGGTTGCTTCCATGTCCTCGCTATTGTAAACAGTGCTGCAGTGAACATTGGGGTACATGTATCTTTTTCAATTATGATTTCCTCAGGATATATGACCAGTAGGGAGATTACTGGATCATACAGTAGCTTCATCCCTAGTTTTTAAAGGAATCTCCGTATTGTTCTCCATAGTGTTCTCTGTCAATTTACAATCCCACCAACAGTGCAAGAGGGTTCCCTTGTCTTTACACCCTCTCCAGCATTCATTTTTTGATGATGCTTACTCTATCCAGGGTGAGGTGAAACCTCATTGTAGGTTTGATTTGCATTTCTGTAATAATAAGCAACACTGAGCATCTTTTCATGTGTTTATTAACCATATGTATGTCTTCTTTGGAGAATTGTCTGTTTAGGTTTTCTGCCCATTTTTTGATTTGGTTTTTTGTTTTTCTGGTAGTGAGCTGCATGAGCTGCTTGTATATTTTAGAGATTAATCTTTTGTCAGTTGTTCCATTACCTATTATTTTATCCCATTCTGAGGTTGTCTTTTCACCTTGTTTATAATTTCCTTTGCTATGCATAAGCTTTTAAGTTTAATTAGGCCTATTTGCTTATTTTTGTTCTTATTTCCATTACTCTAGGAAGTGGGTCATAGAGCATCTTGCTGTGACTGATGTTAAGGAGTCTACTGCCTATGTTTTCCCCCAAGATCTTTATAGTTTCTACCTTATATTCATTCTTTAATCCATTTTGAGTTTATCTTTGTGTATAGTGTTAGGAAGTGTTCTAATTTTATTCTTTTACATGTAGCTATTCAGTTTTTCCAGCACCACTTATTGAAGATACAGTCTTTTCTCCATTGTATATTCTTGCCTCCTTTATCAATGATAAGGTGCCCGTTGGTGCATGGGTTTATCTCTGGGCTATTTATCTTGTTCCATTGGTCTGTAGTTCTGTTTTTGTGCCAGTACACGACTGTCTTGATCACTAGTTGCACATATTTCACAGGCTAGTATGGTTATGCTCAAAATCCTTCAAGCTAAGATTCAGTAGTGTGTGAAACGAGAACTTCTATATGTAAAAGCTGGGTTTAGAAAAGGAAACCAAAGACTAAATTAGAGGAACCAGAGGCTAAATTGCCAACATTCATTGGATCATAGAGAAAGCAACGGAATTCCAGGAAAACATCTGCTTCATTGACTGCACTAAAACCTTTCACTGTTTACTGAGGACCATAACAAACTGTGGAAAATTCTTAAAGAGATGGGAATTTCAGACCATCTTGTCTGTCTCCTGAGAAACCTGTATATGGATCAAGAAACAGCAGTTAGAACCAAAAGTGAACCACGGACAGCTTCAAAACTGGGAAAGAAGTATGACAAGGCTGTATATTGTTATCTGCTTATTTAACTTCTGCACAGTGTACATCATGCGAAATGCTGATCTGGATGAATCACAAGCTGCAATCAAGATTTCCGGGAGAAATATCAACAACCTCAGATATGTAGATAATACCACTCTAATGGCAGAAAGTGAAAGGGAACTAAAGAGCCTTTTCATCAAAGGACAATGAAAACCTGGCTTGACACTCAACATTTAAAAAATGTAAATATGTAAATTAATTGCTGCTGAAGTCTAGCTTGAAGGATTTGGAGCATAACCTTTCTAGTATGTGAAATGAGACCTTTTTTGTATAGTTTTTCTTTGTATTCTTGCCGCTTCTTTATAATCTCTTCTCTTTCTGTTAAGTTCTTACCATTTATGTCCTTTATTGTACTCATCCTTGCATGAAATATTCCCTTGATATCTCCAGTTTTCTTGAGGAGATCTCTAGTCTTTCCCATTCTATTGTTTTCCTCCATTTCTTTGCACTGTTCATTTAAGAAGGGTTTCTTATCTCTCCTTGCTGTTCTCTGGAACTCTGCATTCATTTGAGTGTATCTTTCCATTTCTCCCTTGCCTTTCACTTCTCTTCTTTTCTCAGCTATTTGTAAAGCCTCCTCAGAAAACCACTTTGATTTCTTGCATTTCTTTTTATTTGGGATGGCTTTGGTCACTGGCTTCTGTACAACACTATTAATACAAACCTCCATTCATAGTTCTTCCGGCATTCTATCTACCGGATTTAATCCCTTAAATCTGTTCATCACCTCCACTGTATAATCATAGGAATTTGATTTAGGTCATACCTGAATGGCTTAGTGGTTTTCCCTATTTTCTTCAATTTAAGCCTGAATTTTGCAGTAAGGAATTCATGATTTGAGCCACAGTCAGCTCCAGGTCTTGTTTTGCTGATTGTATAGAGCTTCTCTCTCTTTGGTTTTAAAGAATAAAATCAATCTGATTTTGATATTGACCATCTAGTGATGTCCATGTGTAGAGTCATGTCTTGTATTGTTGGAAAAGGCTATTTTCTATGACCTGTGTGTTCTCTTGACAACTCTGTTAGCCTTTGCCCTGCTTCATTTTGTACTCCAAGCCCAAACTTTCCCATTACTCCAGATATCTCTTGACTTCCTACTTTTGCATTCCAGTCCACTATGATGAAAAGAACATCTTTTTTTTTTTTTTCAGTGTTAATTCTAGAAGGTCTTATGGGTCTTCATAGAATGTTTCAACTTCAGTTACTTCAGCATTAATGGTTGGAGCATAGATTTGGATTGCTACGATGCTGAATGGTTTGCCTTGGAAATGAACCAAGATCATTCTGTCATTTTTGAGATTGAACCCAAGTACTGCATTTCAGAATTTTTGTTGGCTATGCAATGCAGGAGATGTAAGAGACCTGGGTTCAATCCATGGGTCAGGAAGATCCCTTGGAAAGGAGGTGGCAACCTACTCCAGTACCCTTGCCTGGAAAATCCCATGGGCAAAGGGCAGCAATCCATGGAGTCACAAGAGTTGGACATGACTAAGCGACTGAACCACCACCACTGTGAGGGTTGCTGCATTTCTTCTAAGGGATTTTTGCCCACAGTAGTAGATATAATGGTCATCTAAGTTAGATTCACCCATTCCTGTCCATTTTAACTCACTGATTTCTGAGATGTAGATGTCCATTCTCACCATCTCCTGCTTGACCACATCCAAATACCTTGATTCACAGACCTAACATTCCAGGTTCCTATGCAATATTGTTCTTTACATTATTGGACTTTAACCATCAGACATATCCACAACTGGGCATCATTTCCATTTTGGCCCAGCTGTTTCACTTTTTCTGGAGCTATTAGTAATTGTCCTCTACCCCTCCCGAGTAACATATTGGACACCTTCCAACCTGGGGGTTTACCTTTGAACGTGGAGGGCTCACCTTCCAGTATCATGTATTTTTTCCTTTCATACTGTTCATGGGGTTCTCTGGACAAGAATATTGGAATGGCTTGCCATTCCCTCCTCCAATGGACCACTTTTTGTCAGAACTCTTCACTATGACCCGACCATCTTGAGTGGCTCTGCAAGGCACAGCTCATAGCTTTATTGAGGTATACGCAAGCCCTTTTACCACAACAAGGCTGTTATCCATGAAAGGGTCTAGCTTTAGTATAGGAGTAATGCAGGCTTCATAGAATGAAATAGCAAGAGGTCCCTTCACCACAATTTTTTTGGGGAAGAGCTTGAAAAGAATGAATTTTCCCCCCCATTTTTCTCTTTCCCATTTCCTGCCTTCTTTTGGACATTTGAGTACAAGCTGTTATTTTGCTTTACTTTTTTCTTACATTTAAAAAATTGAAATGAAATTTATATAATGAAATTAACATTTTGCTGTAGTAATCAAAACAGAATGTTACTGGCATAAGGACAGACATAGACAAATGGAATAACATTGAGAGTCCAAAAATAAACCGATGTTTTAATGGCCAATTAGTTTTCAACAATGTTGCTGAGATTATTTACTGGAAAGAAGACTGTTCAGTTAAATGAATGGTACTGTGACAACTGGATATCCTCAAAGAATGAAGTTGGGTCTGTAGCTCATCCCATATACAACAGTTAATTCAAATTGATCAAAGACCTAAATATAAGAACTAAAACCATAAAATTCTTACAATTAAACATAGAGGTAAGTAAATCATGACTTTGGATTTGGTAATGGATTCTTTGGATATGACACCAAAAGCATGAAGAAAAGAAAAAAATAGATACACTGGACTCCATTAATGTTGAAAACTTTTGTGCATCAAAGTGTGTTGTAAAAAATAATTATATTACTTAAAAATTTTGTTTTGATTGTCAGTCAGATGGGAACATAAAATAACACTGCAGAGAGGCATACAAAAGTGAAAGAAATATATTATGCTCACAGATCCTGTGAGAGGAGGAAATGGCATGTTACTCAGGGGCCATATGGGAGGAATTTCCAGGGATCAGAATCAACCAAAAAGTTGGGGAGTCAAAAAACAGTTTATGAACCTGTGAGTCTCTTTATTGGGTTAAATGGTGGCGTATACAAGCCAAAAGCATGAGGGTATTTCACTAGTGTGTTCAAATGTTACTATGTCACAGTGAGGGGAGGGTAAGAAAGGGAACTTGTGGCAGTGGCTAGCCTTATCATACTGGTGCATCTGGCTTCTAGGGATGGGTGCTTATGATCAGTTCGTAGAAATATTGAAACATTGAGAAAATGTGAAGTTTAAAAAAATTACAATATAGAAAGGAATTACCAAGAAAGTGAAAAATCAACTTACAGAAGGGAAAGTATTTGTAATCATATATCTTGTTCTAACAAATATCTAGTATACAGACTATATAATGAACTCATACAACTCAACAACAAAAAGACAAATAACATAATTATTCAGTTTTGATTGTGTATATTGGGTCGGTGAAAACATTCATTTTGGTTTTTCCAACCTGAATGAATGTTTTGGCCAACCTAATATTTTAGTTTTACTTAGATTGCTCTAAGGATTTAAATTATCATAGTTTAATTATATAACTAAAAAATATTCTGTTACTTGAAGTGGAATATGGAAGCTTTAACCTTTCATCATTCATGTTGTTTTCATATACATTACATTTACATACATTAGAAATGTCATCAGACAATGTTATATATACATATTCTTATTTCAACTTATGTACATCACAAAAAACTTGAGAGAAGAAAAGTAACCTAGTATATATATTCAGACATTTGCCATTTCTATTACTCCCTTATTTATGATGCTTCAAATTCCCCCAGTGTCATTTTCATTATTCCTGAAATGTTCGCTTTAGTATTTCTATTAGATCAGTTTAGTCACTGCACGTCTCTTCAGTTCAGTTCAGTTCAGTCACTCAGTCGTGTCTGACTCTTTGTGACCCCATCAACCACAGCACGCCAGGCCTCCCTGTCCATCACCTACTCCAGGAGTCCACCCAAACTCATGTCCATTGAGTCGGTGATGCCATCCAGCCATCTTATCCTCTGTCGTCCCCTTCTCCACCTGCCCTCAATGTTTTCCAGCAACAGAGTCTTTTCCAGTGAGTCAGCTCTTTGCATCAGGTGGCCAAAGTATTGGAGTTTCAGCTTCAGCATCATTCCTTCCAAAGAACATCCAGAACTGATCTCCTTTAGGATTGACTAGTTGGATCTCCTTGCAGTCCAAGGGACTCTCAAGAGTCTTCTCCAACACCGCAGTTCA
>SJYX01017005.1:97487-110693 GCA_006410675.1 Oreotragus oreotragus
GATTATCTGGGTTGTGAAGATTATTTTGATACAGTTTTTCTGTGTATTCTTGCCACCTCTTTTTAATATCTTCTGCTTCTGTTAGGTCCATACCATTCTGTCCTTTATTGAGTCCGTTTTTACATGAAATGTTCCCTTGCTGTCTCTAATTTTCTTGAAGAGATCTCTAGTCTTTCCCATTCTATTGTTTTCATCTATTTCTTTGCCCTGATCTTAAAGGATTGTTTTCATTGGATAAAATTGTAGTTTGAGAGTCATCTTTTTCAATCCCTTAAAGACATTTTGCTATTTTTCTCTGCTCTATCCTTCTCTCTCTCTCTCTCTCTCTCTCTCTCTCTCTATATATATATATATATATATATATATATGAATTCTCAGTCCTTCAAATAAATATTTATCTATAAAAATGTATATTTTTTCTTGGATGCCTTCAACATCTTTTTGTTTATCTTAAGTTTTTAACTTTAATGTATCTGGGCAAAAACTCCTTGAGTTTATCCTTTTGAGTTTTATGAGTTTCTTGAATCTGTAAATTTATGTGTTCCATCAAATTTGGAAAGTTTTCAGCCATATATCTATCTATCTACCATCTATTATAGTGCCTTCTTTTCTTATTCTTGTGGAACTAATAATATGAATATTTGACCATTTTTCTACTGTCCTTCTATCTCAGTTTTTCGATTGTTATTCTCTTTATTAATCACATTGATTAATTTTTATTGATCTACTTTCAAATTCAGTGAATCTTTCCTCCATCATCTCTAGTCTATCAAGTTAATCCAATGAATTACATTTTTGTTTTTGTATTTTTCAGTTGTAAAAATTTCATTTTACTCTTTTATATATCTTCTGTTTCTGTGCTGAGTCTTTATAGCTTTCCATTAATTTCAAGAAATTTTCTCCTTATTTCCTGAAACAGAGTTATAATATCTGCTTTAAAATCTTTGTTTGATAATTTCAACACTATACTGACTCAGGTTTGATGTGTGCTATATTTTCCCTTGAGTAACAGAAATTTCCCTGATTGTTCATATTCAAAGTAATTTTAGAATGATCTTGGGCATTTTAAATATTATTCTAGACTCCAAACTCGGAGAAGGCAATGGCACCCCACTCCAGTACTCTTGCCTGGAAAATCCCATGGATGGAGGAGCCTNTATTTTCCCTTGAGTAACAGAAATTTCCCTGATTGTTCATATTCAAAGTAATTTTAGAATGATCTTGGGCATTTTAAATATTATTCTAGACTCCAAACTCGGAGAAGGCAATGGCACCCCACTCCAGTACTCTTGCCTGGAAAATCCCATGGATGGAGGAGCCTGGTGGGCTGCAGACCATGGGGTTGCTAAGAGTCGGAGACGACTGAGCAACTTCACTTTCACTTTTCACTTTCATGCACTGGAGAAGGAAATGGCCACCCACTCCAGTGTTCTTGCCTGGAGAATCCCAGGGACGGGGGAGCCTGGGGGGCTGCCGTCTATGGGGTCCCACAGAGTTGGACACGACTGAAGCGACTTAGCAGCAGCAGCAGCAGACTCCACACTTGTTTAAATCTCTTAAAGAATGTTTATTTTTGTTTTGGATTGTGTTGTTTCAGAAGGCAACCCAGCCAGTTATCTTCAGATTGAAAGCCCATAGTGTGTGGATTCTAGTTCCAACTTAAATTCTTTTCTAAAGCCCTTATAGACCAATCAGATCTGCTCTCCATGTGTGTCAGCAAGTGTCCAATCTGGGGCCTGGGAAGTAATCGATTTTATAGTATAGCTCTCAAAGCCTTTGGTATGTGGCTTAAGATCTATGCATATGCAGCTTGGGAGCAAGGGCAGAAGTTCATATACAACTTCATAGAATCAGGTTCTTCAGCTCTCTTCTTTCCACAATGTCCTCAACACTTCTCTGCTCCTAGAGACTTTCTCCCCTTGTCTTCTATCTGCTGTTTACTTCCTCCACTTGCATCTACCTTTAGGGTCAAGTGGCAAAATGATAGGAAAAGAAGTGTGGATTCTCCTCATGGATTTGGAACCAAAGTTCCTCTGGTCAGAGAAGAAGGTTTTCCCTCCTTCCTACTTTTATTGGGCTTCCCTTGTGGCTCAGCTGGTAAAGTCTGCCTGAAATGTGGAAGACCTGGGTTTGATCCCTGGGTTGGGAAGATCCCCTAGAGAAGGGAATGGCTACCCACTCCAGTATTCTGGCCTAGAAAATTCCACAGACTGTATAGTTCACGGGGTTGCAAAGAGTCAGATATGACTCAGCGACTTTCTATTTTTACCAGCCACGTGAGAGTTGGACTGTGAAGAAGGCTGAGCGTCGAAGAATTGATGCTTTTGAACTGTGGTGTTGGAGAAGACTTTTGAGAGTCCCTTGGACTGCAAGGAGATCCAACCGTCCATTCTGAAGGAGATCAGCCCTGGAATTTCTTTGCAAAGAATGATGCTAAAGCTGAAACTCCAGTACTTTGGCCACCTCATGAGAAGAGTTGACTCATTGGAAAAGACTCTGATGCTGGGAGGGATTGAGGGCAGGAGGAGAAGGGGACAACACAGGATGAGATGGCTGGATTTTATCACGGACTCGATGGACGTGAGTCTGAGTGAACTCCGGGAGATGGTGGTGGACAGGGAGGCCTGGCGTGCTGCAATTCATGGGGTTGCAAAGAGTTGGACACGACTGAGCGACTGAACTGAACTAAACTGATTGTCGCTCTGTCACTGCAGGATTGCCTTGTGGCTGGAGCAGAAGAAACAAAAAACAAGCAAACAAAAAAAAGTAGGGAAATTGTCCCACTGGCTTTGATTGTGTGGGATTCTATTTTAGACTTCTCCGAGCAGAAATACAGGACTTACCTTAGACCTTTTCCTGACTACACCTGGTGCACAGTTCCAAGTTTTGGACTGCCTTTGACTTCATGTTGGAAAAGCCAAAGTATGTGAGGGAAATTAATGATATTTGCTGCTATTTTGGTGATACTTTGAATTTTTCTCCCCTTTAATTTACCTGGTACCTTTTTCTTTTCAATAGCCTAGGATCTATCTGTCCTATCCAGGGTTTTAGTTGTAATCAATGAGAAAGACAGGTTGGAAAATGCTTACTCCATGTTAACTAGAACTGGAACTGAAGAATTTTTCTTATTTCCATTTTATAGTTGAGAAAACTGACCTTCCAAAAGGTAATTTTACTTTGTGTTTTTTTTGTTTGTTTGTTTCTCCCTACAACTCAATAGCACTAAATAACAGAACTAGGGTATTGTCCTTTAGTGTGTCTTATTTTGGCATTCTTGATCTACCTACCAACTGCACAGTACAAGAAACATAGGTCCAACCTGGAGATATGAGACAGAGATGACAGTGCAGATACTGTGAGTTACTCTGGCTAATTCCTCAGTGAATTATGGTAGCAAAATCTCTTGGAGGTCAGGAAGTTAATATCCTATCATTTATTTGACTTTAATCCTTAGTAAATACCAGTTTTATCTCAAAATCTCAGTTTTTTAAAAAAAATATAGCTTAAACTATCTCTAATGAATCTCCCTGCACTGATATTCTTCCATTCTGTGGCAGAAGATGTCTTTGAGAAACTCGGTAAAGGGAGAGACCTTAGGAAACTGGGTTATAAAAGTATTATTCTTGTGTAAGATGAATGGGATTCAAGTTTTGTCCTACCTAATGATTAAACAAGAGCTATTAACATAGGGAAGGAGTAGGGCTATGTTAGACAACTCTTGTTTTCATAGCTTCTGGCTTCACTTTTCCTTCTGGTTATATCAGACTCAACCATGCCACCCACAATTCTGTCCTTGTATTTTCATGAGGCTGTCCCATCCTTCAGTTTGTGGGTGGACATGAAACGTACCAGGAAATAGAGTATCTCATCCTCTTTGTCATAGAGATTGGTGCAGGGATGGCCACATGACTCAAGCCTACCTAGTCATAGCCTTTTATTCTGGAACGGTTGGGAAAATGAAGCTTTTATTTTTCTACAACATTTATTAAGTGCGAAAATTAACAGCCTAATGTTCTCAGTCATAATCCTTGTCGTAATAAGGGAAGAGCTTCTGGAGGGTGAAGCCAGTGCAGTAGGACCTGGAACCAAGGAGGTGGGGAGAGACAGAGTCTTAAAAATGTTGTTTGAGACTCTAGATTTAGCTATGACAGGAGTCAACGACTTTTAGTCTTTTCATTTATGTAAATCAGTCAGGTCTCTTTGTGCTTAGATTGGCATGAACTGAATGTCTTCTATCAGCCCAGACTGGTACCAGAGTCACTAAGAGGAGAAGTAATGTAGCAATGGGAAGAAGCTGAGAATGAGCCTGAAACTTTCAGGGACTGCAGAGGAGACACTGAGGTCTTTACTGCAGAGGTGATTGTGTGGGAGTAATGAGAAATGAAGTCTAAGAAGTCTAAGAATATATCTTGGGCTATTTGTTTTACCAGGCCACGAGATTTGATTTTTTTCCTTCAGACAAAGGAATGGGAAAATACCTGATTAGTTATCTATTTTATATATGGTAATGTGAACTTTGCTCAATACTCTATAATGGCTTATATGGGAAAAGAATCTAAAAACTAGTGGATATCTGTGTGTATGTATACACACACACACACACACATCAGTGTTACTGCCTGGTCTGCTTAGCTGAGAAGATTCTTTGACCATTAAATGAAATGCTGTCTGTGATAGACTTTGAGAATAAGGCGAGTTCCACCAGTCCAAGGGAATGTTCCTTGGGAGCTATTCTGGTCACCTCTGTTCCCCTTTCCTGAGTCCTGTCATGTGGCAACTTGGTCTCCCAAGTGCTTCATGGGTAGATAAAGCTTCCTGCTTCTAAGGAGCTCTGTGCCTGCTCTGGGTCACCTTGGAGAGGAAGACGGCTTCAATTTCAGTAAATCTAGAATTAGGCAATAGATAATAAGTTGGCCCTGGCTGCCCTATAAGGTAGTGAGCTCTCCGTGTCAAGGAGGATTCAAGCTTCTAAGTAAATATCTCTCATAAGGGCTATGGAGAGTTCTATTTCCTTATTCTGGAGAAAGAATCTCAGGGATCTGCCCTATTTTGGATGCTATGGTCATATCTGGCTATTCCCTCAATCCTCAAGAAGGTGTATTTCTGTCTGTGATTTGTGCAATACCCTCCAATTAAAGAATTATAAGTGTGTGGTTTTATGACAGGTTTGTTGTTGTTTTTTTTAGTACTTTTTGGATTTTTAAAAGCCTAGCTCTCCCCCTCCTCCTCATCACTCCTATCCCCAGCCTTCTGGTTCACAATATCCAAACACATTGTCCTGCATAAGTAATAATGAAGAAATCTACAAGAAAAGATCTATGCCAGTTACTAATCAGTTTAATAATGGAGGATATCTCCACTGCATTATAGAGAGACAAATTAAAAGGGCAAGGAGAGCTCCCAGAAATCATCTGTTCCTGTTAGCAAAGTGAATATTAATGAAAAACAAAATTGAGTTCCTCTGTGTCTGATTTTTCATCCAAGTGTACAGGTATTGAAAAATAGCTATATAAATCCTATCCATTAGTAGTTAATTCAAAAGAACTTTGGCCTCTGCTCCATTCCTGACTGTTACATCTCTTGTGGGCAGGAAAATCAGACACCTTGCAGGACCCATTATGCCAGGAGAGTTGATAATGGAGCTAATTCAGTTCTCTTTATGCACCAAATATCTAGGCTGTGGAAATGGGCTTTAAGTCAATGATACACTTGGAGGAGGGGAGAGAGAGGTATCAGGCAGTTTGGCTTTCTTCCTCTGGTAACGAAGTTCAAATTGCTCAGGTTGCCAAAGAGCCCAGTGATCTGAATTCTGTAGAACTCAGGTCCTTCCAGAGAAGAAAGCATATCAGGGCATGCTGCCCAGGAGAGGAGTCACATCCAGCTGCTCTGTGAGCATCTTCTGGGCCCTCCTTTGCCTTTATCCTTGCTGTGAGTGACTCAGCAGGGTAGCTTTGCAGAATGAGGAGGGTGTGAGATGCCCTGGATGCAGGCAGGCATAAATAGAGAGGTGCTGGGGGCCTCCCCGCAGCTCAGAAAGACCACCTTTAATGTCCTCCTTTGGAATTAGAAGGAAGGCTGTGGCTAGTTCCATAATTAGATTTGTTAGGATGGAGTTGAGATTTATGGGGCAAGGCCCGGGGGAAATACTAGGTTCTGGTAAGGAGGAGGCAAAGGCCTTTTCCCTCTGCACAGGCCCATCCCCAGCAAGCCTAAGGACACTTTTGGTCTCTAGGGAGAGAAGATGTTATAAGAAGGAAGAGAAAACATGGGCTCAGGCAAGGTAGCTGGGCAGATTCCCAAAGGTAAGCATGTCCCTATCCCCTATGTGTGCTGAGGGCTGACCTTTTATCCATAGGGACCTCTGCAATCCAGGTGTCCCTAAGTATCACTGGGCTTTGGGTAGAAATGAAGGACTGCTAATGCCATAATGAAAATGCTCATCTCTCAGTGCGCCCACCAGCCCTCTAGATTTCAGCCACCTGCAGATTCTCCCACCTCCCTCCAAGCATGTCTGGCATATTCAGTAGCTGCCTGGCTTGCGCTCACACAGCCCATGTGTGCCTTGCCCTGTCCTTCTCCCATCACACCCATGTAGGGGACGGCCGTGTCCACTGGACACCTGTCATCTCCTGCCAGCTTCCTTCAGATATGACATCTGACATGGCAGGATCCAGGGAGGACCTGCTCCAGCCCCTGGGGTGTGGTCAGGTTCCCAGGGGATGGCTCCTGCCCTGGGCCCCAGCTCCCTGATGTTCCCTGCTGCGCATGGTAGCCTGAGGGGACCTCATCCATGAATGTCACCTCGCCCAAGGGGAGTGTCTCTGGAGCACCTGGAATCACGGAACACCAGCATCAGGCTGTGGCATGTGCATGGCATTGTGGCATTAGCAGTCCTTCATTTCTACCCAAAGCCCAGGGCCTCTCCTTAGGATGCAGCTGGAGTCCCTGGGGCTGGGCCGGGACAGAACTAGCCTTTGGTCCCTCCTCCCTGCTGCAAGTGCCTGGGCTGTGTGTGTCGGCACCCCACACAGCTTCCTGCAGGCTGCCCTCCCGTAGACTCATCTCCTGGGCTAACTCACAGCTTCCGTTTGCTTACAACATAGGACTTAGGAGTTTAACTTGCATGCAGCTTTGACTTGAGTCCCTGCTTTTGCTAACTTAAGAATGCTTCCGGCTGCAAAGAGCAAAACCCAACAATGGGGGCAGAGACGCAGGGGGCTTATTTTCCTCAAGTAGCACTTAATCTAGGTCTAGATACTTCAACGTCTCAGCAGGGTCATCGGTGCTCTGTCTTGCTACCTCGTCTTCTTTGCTTGTTGATTTTGGAGCTCATCCTTGCTAGATGGTTGCAAGGTGGTTGCTAAACCTTCAGGCATCATATCTTCATTCAAAGCAGGAAAAATGAAAGAGAAGAAGTGTCGATTGTGATTCTTCTATTTGTCTGGGGAAAAAATGACAGTCTTTTCTCCATCAGCTAAGGTTTATGAGGGCTGCCCATGTGTTATCTGAATTTTAATAGATCAGTCTGGTTGTGGCAAGTTCAGGTCATTCAATTCAACAACCCACTGGGTGCCAGACACAGGTTTAGGCTTTTCAGGGAGGAAGGGGACTGATATAGTGGGAGGCAATCTCATGTTCATGATAGCCTGGGAGAGACTGGGCTAGAATGCTGCA
Source organism: Oreotragus oreotragus (assembly GCA_006410675.1). Classification (NCBI taxonomy): domain Eukaryota; kingdom Metazoa; phylum Chordata; class Mammalia; order Artiodactyla; family Bovidae; genus Oreotragus; species Oreotragus oreotragus. The sequence goes on from SJYX01017005.1 coordinate 105,162, forward strand.
GACCCATACAGGCTCCTCCTGTCAAAAGCTCCCAATACCCAAAGCAGCTTTGAGGATGGTCTGGTGTTAGGGCATGAGTAGGTTTCATGCCCTGCTAATTGTGCTCTTACTGGGGATCAAAACTAGGCCTGGCTTCACCCCTCCAAGTCTGCCTGGTCTGGGTGCCGCATTTTCCTACAAATTTCTACTAAAAGAGGCAGAGAGACTGTCTCTTTCTGTATCCAGCCACTCTTCAACCCAGGTCTTACATTCGGGCCTGGCTCTGTGAGCGGCTCGCTGGCAGTCACTACCCTCCCGATGACCAATGCAAAACAGGCGGGACCTTTGCAAACCTTTGGAAGACATGCTATTTTTCTCTGCCTGTGTAATTATTGAGAAAGGAGCCAGAGAAGATGCTCTAATTAATTAGAGCAGGTATTGGAGGATGCCACTGCCTGTGGGACCAGGACCCGAATCCAAATGCCCCACTTATCCGCTTCCACCATGTGACCCCAAGGCACCCCTCTCCTTCCCTGCATTCGGATGTGTGTGTAAACTGCAGCCTGTGACCGAAGCCTTATTAGCTGGTCAAAATTTTACTTTTAAATGGACCATTAACCTACTCGGAAACCAGGAGCACACTGATAATGTAATACCGTGGGATCCTGTCGGGCCTTGAATGAAGCAGGTCAGAGACCACGTCTATTTCTCTCCATTATCCCATGGACATCCAAGGCACATCCTCACTCCTCAGCCAGGAAAGACTTTTGTTAAAAAATTCTTGCTTGTTCATCCTAGTGATGCTATTGACTTGGACCAGTCACTTCACCAGCTCAGGCCTCAGGATCCCCACCAACAAAGTGGAATGAGCTGGGTTTTATTTATTTTTTATTTTTTTAAATTAATCTCTCTGTCCATCTGAGAGGTGAGAGGGTGTGGAGCTGAAGTGGAGTTAGTCTGGGCTCCACTCTGTACTGGGGCACCTCTTTTGAGTACTTCTTATAGCTCCTACTCTGAGAATGAAGACAGAGACATGGGTAAAGATCCCCAAGGCTGAGATAAGAGGCCCTTTCAGCCTCTTGGGTCTTCTCAGCAGAACTCCTGCTTGGCTGGAATTCCATCCACTCTTGGCAAGGCATAACTTCCTGTCTCCAAGGGAGAGGGGCTCATAAAAAGGCATAAAAATGAGGCTTCTAAAGACAGCCTGGACGTCAACTAGATGTTGCAAAATTACATTTTGATGAGTTCAGTGTAAATGAACCAGAAACATATGGATTCAATTTCCCTTGGAATCCACATGGGTTTAAAAACTAAGGGGGCGGGGGAGAATGCATTTGGGGTTGGACATCCAAGGCACATCCTCACTCCTCAGCCAGGAAAGACTTTTGTTAAAAAATTCTTGCTTGTTCATCCTAGTGATGCTGTTGACTTGGACCAGTCACTTCACCAGCTCAGGCCTCAGGATCCCCACCAACAAAGTGGAATGAGCTGGGTTTTATTTATTTTTTATTTTTTTAAATTAATCTCTCTGTCCATCTGAGAGGTGAGAGGGTGTGGAGCTGAAGTGGAGTTAGTCTGGGCTCCACTCTGTACTGGGGCACCTCTTTTGAGTACTTCTTATAGCTCCTACTCTGAGAATGAAGACAGAGACATGGGTAAAGATCCCCAAGGCTGAGATAAGAGGCCCTTTCAGCCTCTTGGGTCTTCTCAGCAGAACTCCTGCTTGGCTGGAATTCCATCCACTCTTGGCAAGGCATAACTTCCTGTCTCCAAGGGAGAGGGGCTCATAAAAAGGCATAAAAATGAGGCTTCTAAAGACAGCCTGGACGTCAACTAGATGTTGCAAAATTACATTTTGATGAGTTCAGTGTAAATGAACCAGAAACATATGGATTCAATTTCCCTTGGAATCCACATGGGTTTAAAAACTAAGGGGGCGGGGGAGAATGCATTTGGGGAAGAGCATTTTAGGTCTCACCACTCCCTGCATTTGTAAACAGCAGTTTGAGGTTTGTGATGATTCTGTCCTGGGCTGGGTTTCTTTTCCTAATAATGGTGTGTACAGGATGTCTTGCAGCAGCCTCACAAATGAGTTCAGGGAACAATACCCCAGTGCCGCTCTCCCCCGTCCCTGCTCCACAGGCCCACAAGACTCCGTGATGGCCTCCCAGGTCGAGGTTCGATCCAACATGGGCCCTCTGTCCTCCTCCTTCTTCAACGACAGAGTGCTGCAGTAGCCGTCAGATTCACAAGAGCACTGCCTGTCAGGTGCCAGGTCTATCCTGGGGATTTCCTCACAAGATGGACAGCTTCAACCTGGCTTTAGTTTTTATTTTCATGTGGAACCTGGTTCCCTGACCAGAGATCAAACCCATGCTCCCTGCATTGGGAACTTGGAGTCTTAACCACTGGACTGCCGTGGAAGTCCTCACCCTGGCTTTAAAATAAGGAACTTGAAATTCAGAGATATTAAGTCCAAGGTCACTTAGCTAACAGGTATCTGGGCTAGAACTGGAGCCCAAGGCTTCTGAATTGAGGTCCAGGGATGTCTCTACTTTAGAGGATGCTGCCCTATTCCTAATAACAGAGAAGGCTAGGAGAACCATCTCCTCGTCTGGCATGGCTACAAGGCAGGTCTACCAGGAGGCTGGCAGAGGGGCTAATGGAGGGATATTCACATTGTGCCAAGAGAACTTTTAGGAACCCCCAGCGGTATTTTCCTAGGCATTCCCTGGGGGAAAGAATGGAAATGCAGAGGGGAGAATGGATAGACTGATCTCCCAGGCTGCTCCCTCACCCAGGCAGTGCGTTCTTCTCTTGGTCTTCAGGTAGCATTTGGATTCTGAAGGTTTCTGTAGGTAAACTTTGAGAGTCACGGGTTTTGAGTATCCCTCTCTCTCCAGTCCAGCTTTAGAGCTGGCCCAGTTGTTCAGTGGCCTGCTTCTTCTCCCATTTTTGTGTCATGGGGTTCTGTGTTCACACTCAAGTTCCTCGCTGGAGCTGTAGATGCACCCAGATGCCTGGGTACCTCTTCTTTGCTCAGTCCTGCCGCCAGGCACAGAAGAAAGCATAAACAGGGGGCCCTGCCTACAGGGAGCTTCAAACACGCTTTTGTTGAGAAGACAAAGCTGACTCCTAAGAGTCACCTTAGGAGGAAGACACTGAGAGAGAAGAAGCAGGAGGCTCTGGGCAGCAGACACGCAGCCCTGTTTATCAATGACTTAATCAAGAGATGGTTTGGTAGAAGCCACTGGAGGGGGCTCCTTATTGGCCAGAACTTTGGAGAAGGTGCTTCCGAAAAACTTGAGCTGAAGCACAAACTCCTGACTCAGGAAAAGGACAGTCTTCTTGGCTCTCAGCTGAAGGAAGGAGCCACAAGACTCCACTGCACTGGGTCCCCCAGGAGGAGAGCTGCCTGGATCCACCTAGGTACATCCTGAAAAGCCCAGCCAAGACGGAGATGGGCTGCAGAGCCATCTGAGTGTTATTAGGCTGCGCGACTTTCTTTATTGGCAAACAGTCTGTCAGCAGCTTCTCCTTGCAGAGCGGCCCAGATGTGCTTACAAAGCGTTCTGTGTCCTTCCCATCCACACCCAGCCCCCACGCACATTGCCACTTTGCCAGACTTGGTCCTGGCCCCAGGAGTCCAGCTGCAGCCAAAGCAAGGCTTAGTCAAGAGCCAGAGGAGGGAGGCTGGCCCCTCTGGGGACCCTCCATGCCAGCTACCTCCTCGCTTCATGAGTTTCTGTCTCATTTCTGCTGGAGGGGTTGGGGGTGCCCTGGGCAGGGCAGAGGCATCCTGGCCTTATGTATTGGGGGATGTCGTGGGGTGGAGCAGACAAAACCCCACAAATGAACTTGCTGTTGCATATGGTCTGTGGAATTTTCTCCATCATTTCTCCATGCCTCTAGGGAGATTCTGATCTATTACTAGGTCTAAATCAGCTACTTGGGAGAATTTTCATGGGAGAATTTCAGAAGACATGCAGGCTGTCAACTTTGGCTTCAGTCCTTTGCAGGTGGGGGAGGCCCCAAAGTGGCTCATGTTATTGTCTAGGAAGCCTCTTCACACTTGTCCCTCACGCTGGAGGCTAGGATCAAGGGTATTTTTCTATTTTCTAGGCAAAAGTTTGGGAGGTGCTTTCAAATTTATTCCTAAACATATCGCCCCCTGGGAGCAAGTTTTAGAGCAACCAGCGTCCTATTTGGATGTTTGTGGATAGTTTTCTTCCCATCCCACACATAATCTCTTTTTTTAAGTAACAGAATCCTGTATTTCCCTTGGGGGTTCTATGATCCCTTGATTTCATATCCTACGATTATATGACCTAATAATTATCTCTCTTTTTTACTGAAGTAACTCATAAGAAAAGGTTGCAAGAATACACAGAACTATACAAAAAAGATTTTCATGGCCCAAATGATCATGATGGCATGATCACTCACCTAGAGCCAGACATCCTGGAATGTGAAGTCAAGTGGGCCTTAGGAAGCATCACTGTGAACAAAGCTAGTGGAGGTGATGGAATTCCAGTTGAACTATTTCAAATCCTGAAAGATGATGCTGTGAAAGTGCTGCACTCAATATGCCAGCAAATTTGGAAAACTCAGCAGTGGTCACAGGACTGGAAAAGGTCAGTTTTCATTCCAATCCCAAACAAAGGCAATGACAAAGAATGCTCAAACTATCGCACAATTGTACTCATCTCAGACGCTATAAAGTAATGCTCAAAATTCTCCAAGCCAGGTTTCAGCAGTATGTGAACTATAAAATTCCAGATGTTCAAGCTGGTTTTAGAAAAGGCAGAGGAACCAGAGATCAAATTGCCAACATCCGCTGGATCATCGAAAAAGCAAGAAAGTTCCAGAAAAGCATCTATTTCTGCTTTATTGACTATGCCAAAGCCTTTGACTGTGTGGATCACAATAAACTGTGGAAAATCCTGAAAAAGATGGGAATACCAGACCACCTGACCTGCCTCTTGAGAAACCTATATGCAGGTCAGGAAGCAACATGGAACAACAGACTGGTTCCAAATCAGGAAATGAGTACATCAAGGTTGTATATTGTCACCCTGCTTATTTAACTTATATGCAGAGTACATCATGCAAAATGCCAGGCTGGATGAAGCACAAGCTGGAATCAAGATTGCTGGGAGAAATATCAATAACCTCAGATATGCAGATGACACCATCCTTATGGAAGAAAGTGAAGAGGAACTAAAAAGCCTCTTGATGAAAGTGCAAGAGGAGAGTGAAAAAGTTGGCTTAAAGCTCAGCATTCAGAAAACGAAGATCATGGCATCTGCTCCCATCACTTCATGGCAAGTAGATGGAGAAACAGTGGAAACAGTGGCAGACTTTATTTTGGGGGGCTCCAAAATCAGTGCAGATGGTGACTGCAGCCATGAAATTAAAAGATGCTTGCTCCTTGGAAGAAAAGCTATGACCAACCTAGATAGCATATTCAAAAGCAGAGACATTACTTTGCTGACTAAGGTCCATCTAGTCAAAGCTACGATTTTTCCAGTAGTCATGTATCGATGTGAGGGT